>JAGIQG010000001.1:65846336-66134824 GCA_024679065.1 Sphyrna mokarran
TGCTTACAATCGCTAAATGGTGAATTTTCACAGTAACTTAATTGCAGTGTTAACGTAAGCCTACTTGTGACACTAATAAAGTAAACTTTTGATCCCGGCTTGGTTCACTGCCTGTGTGGAATCTGCACATTCTCCCCGACTCTGCGTGGTTTTCATTGGATGCTTCGGTTTCCTCCCAAGGCTTTAGCCATGCTAAATTCTTCCTCATTGTACCCAAACAAATGCTGTAAAGTGCGATGACGAAGGGACTTTCACTATAACTTAATTGCAGTGTTAATGTAAGCCTCCTTGTGACTACTAAGTAAACTCTAAACTTTAAACCCCTGATCCCATTCTTGTCGTTATGCAGGTATTTGTCAAATGTATTTTCAGGAGGAGGAGCGATCAGGGCAAAAGTTAACCCATTTGTTCTCTTGTACACTTCACAGCTAACTCGAGTGGCATTGGTATAGGCCTGAAGTTGATTACCAACTCTCACTTTTGTCCCCAGAATAATTCAGAACAATTCAAAATAAAATTTTGTATCCCTATGTAGGGAACGCAACATAACTTGAAACAAAATCACAAAATGCTCTGCTTCCATTTTAAATTTCCAGCACCTATGTAATTTTTCTTTTGTATAAACTAGTTTGGATCCAGTTATCTCATTTATATATTCATAATCATCTGTTTAAAATTGTAGTTTTAGGAAATATCATGTTTATGCTACAATTGACTTGCTTTATAATTTTGTCTACAATTAAAAAGCCAGAGGGTGAAAAGCTGAAGAATACATAATATTCAATTGGTTACAAAACATGACCATCATTTCACAAGTGTTAACTGCTGAAATTATCTATTTTTGCTCTTACTATACATCAGCTAATATGTTGTTTGAGGGAAGGTTTGCACTGTAATTAAATATTTTGCTATTTATAGCAGTTATGCTTTTTAATAAAAACTTGTTCTACCTCAGATTAAGTACCTGCAAACTGAGTTAGTGACACAAAAGTGAAGACTTGCTATAAAATGGTGCTAATCATTCAAATACAGATGTTTCATTATCCACCTCAAGTATTTGGGTATGCAAGGCATATGGGATTTATTTTAGGAGAAAAGAAAGTTCTACCCCAATTTTTTGAAAATAGTGCAGACATATGAGTCTGAGGTTAAGGGCAACACAGCAGTGTAAGGGCCACCTGAGTTAGGTGACCAATTGGAACTCAGAGTGGGGAATCACCCCAGGGGAGAAGCTCTCCTAGGGTGAGGTATTTAGAATTAGCTGCAAACATGCTACTGCTCTTAAAGATCACTAAATAAATCCCTTTTTGTTTACTCATGAATTTCTGGAAGTGTGTGCACTTTCAGAAAATCTTGCAAATTTACCTGAGTTCTTATTTTTCATGTATGAATCTGGATAATCAATACCAAAAGATGTCCCAATAGCAGCCCAGCAACTCTTGGTGGAAACTGTGATTTACCACTCCATCCCAGAGGTACTGAAGATCACCAACTGCTTTTCCTGTGTTAGATCAGCTAATTCCAAGTCACTGAGGGAGTTGGAAGACCTGTGAACCAATTGTATTAATGATCTAGTTATGAATGTGAGATTGCCCTATTATTGCAGACTACACTTCAAAAATACTTCTGTGGCTGCAAAGTGTTTTGGGAGGTTGTGGCGCCAGGAGAGACTCCAGAAATATGCAAATTTGTGTTTCATTTTCTTTAAGGTGATTATGCCATATGGTTTAATTTTGTTTTAAATCTTGAGGGAAATAATTCTGTTGATTATGACAACATGTTAATACAAATATTTTTCACTTATAATGAAGCATATTTGCACAATTATTTCATAGAATCATAGAATTTCTACTGTAGAGAAGGAGACCACTCGGCCCATTGTGACTGTAATGACACAATCCCACCCAAGCCCTATTCCTGCAACCCTATGTATTTTTGGACTGTGGAAAGAAAATGGAGCACCTGGAAGGAACCCACGCGGACACAAGGAGATTGTGCAAACTCCACACAGACCCGAGGCCAAAATTGATGCTGTAAAGCAGCACTGTGCCAACCCATAGATCTTTAATCATAGAATTCCCTGCAGTGCAGAAAGAGGCCACTCAGCCCATCAAGTCTGCACTGATTCTCTGAGAGAAGATTATTCAGTGAAAATCTATAGTTTTTGCTACAGTTATGTTACCTCAGAAAGATTGGATTAAACCAGAGTCAGTCAATACTGGTTTGTCTGCATGACATTGTAACCTGCAGGGGACTTGCTGAATATTTGGCACTGAATAATGTGGACAGAATCCTCATGTCTTGCCTGTTTGCTTGTCTACATTTGATTCTTCTGTAGAGAATAGGGCTGGGTTCACAAATATATGGCTGGAAAAATAATTGAAGTTTAAGAGAGTAACTACAGATAATATTAAATACTGTATGGCACACACTGATTCTCAAGATGCTGGAGATTTGTAAATATGTGACATGCCAAGATTTAACAATGTAGGAAGTAAGTTATTTTACTATGGGTGGCATATTACTCCCACTCTGCAGCATGTTTTGCAGAAGTGAGAGGTGGCATGCACTCATTGATGACTGGACCTTATAGTCATGATGTAGAGATGCTGGCGTTGGACTGGGGTAAACACAGTAAGAGATATAATAGCCGAAAGCTTGCAAGTTTACTGTCAAATAAATCGGTTGGATTTAAAACTGATGTTGTCAGACCTCTTACTGTGTGGACCTTATGTCACATCATTGTCAATAGGGATTCCTGTTGAACTCTTCCCTTGCTGCTGGGAAACCTACAGCAGGGATGCATTGTCGGCAAGACCGTAAAATCCATTTGACGTGAATGGGATTTGATTTGATATATTATTGTCACATCAATAACATACAGTAAAAAGTCTCATTTCTTGCGCGCTATACAGACAAAGCATATCGTTCATAAAGAAGCAAATGAAAAGAGGGCGCAGAATGTAGTGTTACGGTATTAGCTAGGGTGTAGAGAAAGTTCAACTTAATGCAGGGTAGGTCCATTCAAAAGTTTGATGGCAGCAGGGAAGAAGCTATTCTTGAGTCGTTTGGTATGTGACCTCACACTTTTATATCTTTTCTCCTGACAGAAGAGGGTGGAGGAGAGAATGTGCAGGGTGCATGCAGTCCTTAATTATGCTGGCTGCTTTGCTGAGGCAATGGGAAGTGTAGACAGAGTCAAAGATGGAGGCTGATTTGCGTGATGGATTAGGCTGAATTCACAACCCTTTGTAGTTTCTTGCTGTCTTGTGCAGAGCAGGAACCATAATGTCAGAAAGAATGCTTTCCATGACGCATCTATAGAAGTTAGTGAGAGTCATAGTTGACATGCCAAATTTCATTAGTCTTCTGAGAAAGTAGAGGCATTGGTGGGCTTTCTTAAGTTCATTTATTTTCAGGAAAGTGGTAATAGGAAACAGCAGGGACTTTCCCCAGACAATGGGATGAACTTTATGGCCCTGTCACTGAGGGAGGTCGCTCAGAAAATGTGGTGAGCCATTCAAAAGTTCATTGACTTTAGCAGGAGCTAAAAATCCTGTTGGCGGAAAATTCCACCCTGTAAGAAAAAGTAAAGCAATTTGCAAATAATTCATGAAAGGAATAAATCTGAGGTACCATGGCCTTTTTAACAATTCATTATAGAAATTATAGAATCAGAATATTTTTCAGCTGGTCTTTCACAGCTGGAATGAATTGTCTATAGGTCAGAAAAGCTGTTACATAGTGTGGCAATTAGAGTGGAGAATTCTCCTTGAAGGACAATGAGAAATAATGTTTCTGTCAATCATCGAGCAGCAACCTTTATTGGAAAGTCCAACAGCAGAAGCCCTGTAATCTTGTTGACTAATAATTTCGGAATGAGAGCTATATGACAGGAAGACTCGGAGGAAATGGTAAAAGGGAACTATACACATTTTTGACTGTTAGCTGATTTGATATGGAGAATGGTGTTTCCTACCTGTGCCAGTAATGGGAATTGTGGCAAGCAGGAACTTTAGATTTGGCGTGATGGGAAAAGTCATGGAAAATTAGTTTGTGATTTTGTTTCCCCCCCCCCCCCCCCCAAATCGTCCAGCTATTTTCATCTCACGAATGCCCATTAAGCAGCCAACTCCCTGGTTTTACATTCCCCCTCCAAATTAAATGCCTCACCAGTGAATTATTAGAATGATCTATTTCCCAGCTGTACATGAATGGTCTATACCTGGTGAGTTTCAATTTGTCAACTGCTTTGAGGTACGAAGACATTGCTTTTTTCACATCATTAAAAGTGAGATTTTGGATGCTACTATCGCAGGCATTTCCAACACTGCAGAAGGGAGACAGGCTTAAGGGGGAATGGTGAGAAGAGTATCCTGGGAATATGGGTGTGTGTGTGTGTGTGTGTGTGTATGTGTGTGTGGATGGGGGGGTGCTTATCTGGGGAAGGTGTGAGATGTATCTGAGGAAGGTGAGAGCCTATTTGGGGGAAGTGAGGTGGTGAGTGTCTTGGGAAGGAGAGGGGGTTGGTGATTGGCAAAGGTGGAGATGTCCATGGAATGTATTGGGAGGGGGGTGGTAAAGTGTCCAGAGAGGGTGGGTTGGGAGGTATATCTTTGGAACCTGGTGGGAGTGTTATGGGGGAATGGAGCTGTCCATAGAAAGGGGTAGGGATATCAGGAGAAGGTGGAGGGGTATCCTAGCAGGCACTATTAGTCTTGTGGATGGTCAGGTCCTGGGGGAAGAAAACAGGATACTGACGCTCAGAAGAAGCAGTCACAGTGAGGAGAAGAAGTGAAATGCAATAAGGCTGTAGATCCAGGGTGAGAGTCTAATAAATAAAGCCCATAGAAACATAGAAAATAGGAGCATGAGTAGGCCATTCATCATGATCATGACTGATCATTCAATTTGATAGCCTAATCCTGCCTTCCCCCAAAGTCTTTGATTCTCTTCACCCCAAGAGCTATAACTAACTGCTTATTGAAATCACACAATGTTTTGGCCTCAACTATTTTCTGTGGTAGTGAATTCCACAAATTAATCACTCCCTGGGTAAAGAAAGTTCTCATCATCTCAGTTCTGAAAGGTTTAGCCCATACCCTTAAATTCTGACCCCTGATTCTGGACTCTCCCACCAACAGGAGCACCTCTCTTGCATTTGTCCTGTCTAGTCTTGTTTGAATTTCTGTGAGATCCTTCCTTCTTTGTTCTGAACTCCAATGAAGATAACCCTAACCCTGATTCATACGTCAGTCCTGCCATTCCAGGAATCAGCCTGTTAAAAGTTCCCTGCATTCCCTCTATAGAATATCCTTCCTCAGATAAAGAGACCCAAACTGCATACAATAATTCAGGTGTGGCCTCACCAAGGCTCGGTATAATTGCAGCAAGGCATCCTTGCTTCTACATTGAATCCTCACATTATGAAAGGCAACATGCCATTCTTCTTTCCTGCCTTTTTTACCACCCCCTACATCTTCGTGCCTACTTTCTATGACTGGTGTATGAGGACATCCAGGTCTCATTACACATTCCCCTCTCTTAATTTATGGCCATTCAGATAATAATCTGTCTTCCCATTTTTGTTACCAACGTAGAAAGTCTCACATTTATCCACATTATATTGCATCTATCATTCACTTATGCAGACACTCAGCTTGTCCAAATCACACTGAAGCATCTCTGTACCCTCCTCATAGCTCCCCTTCCACCCAGCTTTGTGTCACCTGCAAATTTGGAGAGATTACATTTAGTTTCCTTATTTAAACCATTAATATACATTGTGAATAGCTGGGGGTCTAGCACCAAGTCCTGTGGTACCTCACTAGTCACCACCTGTCATTCAGGAAAATAAAACATTTATTCCTACTCTTTGTTTCCTGTCTGCCAAACAGTTTTCTACCCATTTCAATACACTACCCCCAATTCCATGCACTCACTGGATGGACTACGGAGGTGGACAAGACAGTTGGCTCAGAAAGTAGGAGAGGACAGGGTTAGAGTGGGCATGGAGCTGGTAACAAGCGTCAGCTCTGAGTGGAGGAAAGACATGTGAAGGTTGAATATGGTAAGATCCAGGGTAAGGGGAGAAGGCTTAAGGGTGGAGGGAGGGAAATGGTGATATTGAGTGAGATATGGTGTTAGGTGGAAGTTGGTGATGATAGGAGAGTGTAGAAGTGGTAGAGCATGTATGAAAAGTTACATGCACCATTTTCTCCAGGCTGTTTTTGACAACACAGTTGTCTGTACATGTGAAACCTCAAATTGCATGAAGAGTCTTTTGGGTGGCTAGAGTTCAAGGTTTGCACAAGTGGCCCATTAATGGGACACCCTAATAATGCTAAAACATCTGGATGTCAAAGATACTCAATTATGTTCTCTCTGTGATTAAGCTGCATTGCAGTGAGTTTGTTCCCAACTCATGGGTTTGATATCATTGAGATCCCAACAATGTGTGGAGCTGCCATTCATTCTGTGCCACTTATCATCAGTTGTAGTCAGAGACAGTAATTAAGGGAGGGAGGAAGGGAGATGGATGCCTCCATGGGACACAACTGGGGAAGGGACTTCAGACTCCAAACCTCTATCCTCCCTGGTGAATGGTCCTGGCTGACAAGGGGTCATATAGTTAGTTTTCTATGCTGCCAAAGCAATGTTTTTTGATAGACTTTCAAGGGTACTGGAGCCAAGCAGAATAATGTCAGAGGGAAACTTCTTGCACATCGTTCTCACCATCTTGGTCAAAGAGCAATGTCTCCACATGCAGTCAAGTATGAACAAGAGGAATACCCGTCTCTGATCTGCCAGGATGCCATTCCCCTGGAAGAGGTGGAGTGGGGATGTCGCATCTAGAAAGAGACCAGGTGAAGGGCTTAGCACTTCCCTGCTGTCTTTGGGATGAAGAGAAATCTATAAAGAACATTCATTCACACATCCACTGTGGTGTTGATGATACAGACTGCAGGCAACACTGCTCCGATAATGTCTGTCATTCAGATGAGGAGATAGAGGGCCAATCACTTTTGTTACAGGGCCTTGAAGAATAAGACCCTGAGCAGCAAGAGGCAGCTTGATCATGAGGCTGGCGATAGGAACCACTGCACCAGTGAACATTGATCCAACCGTGGGTGTATTGCCAGCTGTATTATTTAGAAATGAGTCAATTGCAATGCTGGATGTACCTTTGAATGTCCTGAGCTGTATTTTGTTCACATCTGCAAGCTTCTTCCATGAAATGATGTGGCAAGGACTCTGGAGAAGTAAAATGGAACATTTGGCCTGCAATGAGTGAATGTCTGTACGGGTGCTGTTTAAACATGCCGCCTGGGTCTTCGACCCCATCCAGTCATGAAGTTTGCAGAGCTCCTCAATGATACATTATTAATGAGTTGAAAAACAAAATAGGATGGCTACCCACCCTACCACATTCCCATCCAACCCCATCATACATACACCACATGGGCTGCCGTGGTGCAAGAAGGTAGCACAGCACTGCCTTCACAAGGGTATTTAGGGATGGGCCATAATTGCCAGCTGAGCCAACAATGCCCACATCCCACAATGCACGTTGACCCACCCTGCCACCGAGCAGGAATCATGCCAGACTTCTTGCCCACCACTGCAGTCTCCAGAAAATTCCACTCAAAGAACTATGACCCCGATACTGAATTTTAAAGTCTTTACTACTTAAATGACAGTAATCAAGCCTGTTATTAGATGTACTAGCAGATTCCCCATGTACTAATCACAGTGAACAGAGGTTACACTGCTGCACACAAATCAATCTCTTTTTTTTCCCAGTGAGGCAATGTAGTTTGATAAAAACAAACGTAAGCAGAAAATACTGGGAATCAGCATCTGTGACAACAACTGTGGAGATTCTCCACAAATGCTGCCAGACCCGCTGAGTATTTTCAGTATTTCTTTTGTTTTTATTTCAGATTTCCAACGACCGCAGTATTTTGCCTTTGATTAAAACAAATGATGTTATTCAGATGCAGAGATGTGCCCACTGAAGTAGCAAATCAAGGTCAGCAAAATGTCACTAGTACCACAAAATCTCCATTTATCTGACCTACATAACATTAGCTGAAGTTCAATATAGGCCATGGGCTGAATAATTCAGGGAGCTGATGGCTCCCCAACCGGCTGCCCGTTCCAAACATTTTACGGCATGGGCAGCATATTATCAAGATCAATTGGCTTGATAACAAACTTAATTGACCCTTGACTGAAAAAAAGGATATCATGCACAAGTTGGGCCGAAGGGCCTGTTTTCTTGCTGAAACCTTTATGACTCCACCTATTTAAGTATAGCAGGTGGGCTGTTGATTTTGAGACTGATCCTACCCCCTGTGTTTATTTTGTTCTTTCATGGGATGTGGGCATTGTTGGCTCAGCTGGCAATTATGGCCCATCCCTAAATACCCTGTGCTACCTTCTTGCACCACTGCAGCCCATGTGGTGTATGTATGATGGGGTTGGATGGGAATGTGGTAGGGTGGGTAGCCATCCTATTTTATGTGCCCCACTGCTGGTAAGCTGCCCCAGAGAGGAGGTCACAGAAAATGCAGTCCTAAAATCTATTTTAACCAACAGATTTTTGTTCACACAGTTTTAAGCATTCATATTTTTCCTTAATTTTTTTTTCCTTTGTGTTTCAAGATCTAAAATAGAACATGTGAAAACAATATGGAACATTTGGCCTGCAATGAGTGAATGTCTGTACGGGTGCTGTTTAAACATGCCGCCTGGGTCTTCGACCCCATCCAGTCATGAAGTTTGCAGAGCTCCTCAATGATACATTATTAATGAGTTGAAAAACAAAATAGGATGGCTACCCACCCTACCACATTCCCATCCAACCCCATCATACATACACCACATGGGCTGCCGTGGTGCAAGAAGGTAGCAAGAAGGGAGGATGTGTTAGAAATTCTCGAGGGTTTGAAGTTGGATAAGTCCCCTGGGCCGGACGGGATTTACCCTAGGATTCTCTGGGAGGCAAGAGAGGAGATTGCAGAGCCTCTGGCGCTGATCTTCAGGTCCTCGTTGGTTACGGGTCTGGTTCCGGAGGACTGGAGGATAGCGAATGTGGTCCCATTGTTTAAGAAGGGGAAGAGAGACCTTCCTGGGAATTATAGGCCAGTGAGTCTTACTTCTGGTGTGGGCAAGGTATTGGAGAGAATTATTAGGGATAGGATTTATAGTTATTTAGATAGAAATGAATTGATTGGGGATAGTCAGCATGGTTTCGTGAAGGGTAGGTCATGCCTTACTAACCTCATTGAGTTTTTTGAGAAAGTGACCAGAGAGGTGGATGGGGGTAAGGCGGTTGATGTAGTATATATGGCCTTTAGTAAGGCTTTTGATAAGGTGGCCCATGGAAGACTTCTACAGAAAATGCAGATGTGTGGAATAGAGGGTGATTTAGCTAATTGGATTAGGAATTGGCTGCAGATAGAAGACAGAGGGTGGTGGTTGATGGGAGATATTCATCGTGGAGTTCGGTGACAAGTGGTGTACCTCAGGGGTCTGTTTTGGGGCCCCTGCTGTTTTTAATTTTTATAAATGATCTGGATGAGGGTATTGAAGGATGGATTAGTAAATTTGCAGATGACACTAAAGTCGGTGGAGTGGTAGATAGTGAAGAGGGGTGTTATAGTTTGCAGAGAGACTTGGACAAGTTGCAGAGCTGGGCCGAGAGGTGGCAAATGGAGTTTAATGTGGAAAAGTGTGAGGTAATGCACTATGGCAGGAATAATAAATGTGTAGAGTATAGGGCTAATGGTAGGATTCTTAGTAGTCTTGATGAACAGAGGGATCTTGGTGTGTATGTGCATAGATCCCTGAAAGTAGGCAGTCAAGTCGATAAGGTTGTTAAGAAGGCATATGCAGTCTTAGCTTTTATTGGTAGGGGGATTGAATTTCGGAGCCGCAACGTCATGTTGCAACTGTACAAAACTCTAGTGCGGCCGCACTTGAGTATTGTGTGCAGTTCTGGTCCCCACATTATAAGAAAGATGTGGAGGCATTGGAGAGGGTACAGAGGAGGTTTACCAGGATGTTGCCTGGTATGGAGGGCAGGGCCTATGAAGAGAGGTTGAAGGATTTGAGGTTGTTTTCGTTAGAAAGGAGGCGGCTAAGAGGGGATCTTATCGAAGCATATAAGATGATTAGAGGTTTAGATAGGGTGGACAGTGATAGCCTTTTTCCTAGGATGGAGAAAGCTAGCACGAGGGGACACAGCTTTAAATTAAGGGGTATGAGTTATAGGACGGATATCAGAGGTAGGTTCTTTACTCAAAGAGTGATTAGGGAGTGGAATGCCCTGCCTGCAGCTGTTGTAGATGCGCCAAGTTTGGTGGCGTTTAAGAGGTTAATTGATAAGTATATGGAAGAGAAGGGAATGGTTTAGTTTGGAGGGGCATTGCTTTTTATTTTGGTCGGCACAACATCGAAGGCCGAAGGGCCTGTTCTGTGCTGTAATGTTCTATGTTCTATGTTCTAATATATTTTATCAGTTGTTTCAAAGACAGCCAGTACCTATTTTAGGAGTTTGCTTTGCTGAGTCTGAAGGTAAAAGCTCTAAGTCCCACTTCTGAGACCTTAGCTGCAAATTTGAGTTCCACAGTGCCCATAATCTTGGCACGATGAGTGCTGCTTTGGTGCCCAAATGACATCTGCAACATGTACACTTCCAGCATGGTGTCTGCATAATATCATCTAGATGAAAGCACTAACATGGTGTTAGAAGCCTGCATCAATTATTCAGAGGAGATATATCATAATGCCAAGCAGGGTCTAATTCTGCTTTGATACCCTAGTGATCTAGGAAATGCCCTCAGGGCATGAGCTGAATATATAATGAATACTTTGTATCAGTGCTTACTGAGGAAGAGGAATGAGACAATGGGTGGGATTTGCCGGCTGCGCTTGCCCCAAGGCCGGAAAATCCCGCCCAAGGTCAATGGACTGTTGCATGGTCCGTGTCCCACCCACTATAATTACTGTGACGGGCAAGAAGGGAAAAATCCACCCAATGTCTTGATAGAAGTGGAAATGGTTGAGGTAATGAAAATGGTAAATATTGAGAGGCAGGAAGATGTCCATATTCAAAGTGAATAAGCCAGCTGGTCCAAACAACTTGCATCCCAAAATGCTGAAGAAAGAGGATTGGAGATCGCCGATGAGTTTATATAAATCTTTCAATCTTCCCTGGATGTGGGGGAGATCCAGTTTTATGTGCTGTTATACGTGTGTTTGAGACCAGAACACCTCATTCACCTGATGAAGAGCACAACCTCGAAAGCTTGTGAGTTTACTATCAAATAAATCAGTTCGACTTAAACCTGGTGTTGTCAGACTTCTTACTATGGGGGAGATCAACACAGTAGGAAGTGTTCCTTCGTCAGGTGTGTGAAAGATTCTGATCAGAGAAGGGCATATAAAGACACACACAGTTTACAGAATACTGATTAGAATGCAAGTCTTTACAACTAATCTGCTATTCAAGTCTTAAAGATGCAGACAATGTGAATGGAGATAGTATTTGCATACGTTAAAGAGATGTGTATTGCCTCCAGACAGAACAAAGGAACACTGTTTCTGAAAGCTTGTAAGATTACTATCAAATAAACTGGTTGGACTCTAACCTGGTATTATGAGACTTCTTACTGTGTTTATCCCAGTCCAATGCCTGCATCTTTACTTTATGGGGGAGGTGCCAGAGAATTAAAGAGTGACAAATGTAACAGCCTGACTCAATAAAAGTTTTAAGGTCAGTCCCAGTAGCTGCAGGCAGTAAGTTTAACATCAGTAGTGGTAAAATTTTAGAAACACTCAGAGCATCTGCAAAAGTCTGAGTTAATTAAGGATACCAACATGGATTTATAAAAGGACATCATGCTTAACTGAATCATTTGGTTAAATAATAGAAAATGTTGACAAAAGAAATGTGATGGATATTGGCTATATGGATTTTAGAGAATTATTTAACAAAATACCAAATAAATGGCTGGTTAACAAAATTGTGGCTCAAGGCCAGGATTTTACAACCCCTCCTATCTGATGGAATATTACAGTCCTGTTGAAATAAACAGAAATGTAAATGGCTCACCACATCTGCCAGGTGGAGTCATACCGTGGCAGGTCTGTTGAATCCTGGAATAGGAGAGTCCATGTCAAACTGGATAAAACTGGCTTAAAGACAGAAAACAGCGAGTATGGGTAAATGATTTTTCATGCTGCAGAATGATTTAGGTAGTGATCTCTATTTCAGTGTTTTGATATAAGTATAAATGACTTGAGTACCGTATAACATTAGCCATGTGAGGAACTATTTGTTTTCAAAGTTTATTTATTAGTGTCACAAGTATGTTTGCACTAACACTGCAATGAAGCTACTGTGAAAATCCCCCTAATGGCAAAATCCAGCACCTGTTTGGGTACACTGAGGGGGAATTTAGCATGGCCAATCCAGCTAACCAGCACTTCTTTCCGGCTGTGGGAGGAAACCGGAGCACTCGGAGGAAACCCATGCAGACACGGGGAGAACATGCAGATTCCACTCAGGCAGTGACCCAAGCTAGGAACTGAACCTGAGTCCCTGGCATTGCGAGGCAGCAGCACCCACTGTGCCACCATGGCACCCACGGTTAGACAACCAAAAGCTTAGTCAAAGCGGTAGGTTTTAATGAATAGCTTAAAGGAGGAAAGTGAGGTGAAGAGGGCATTTCAGAGTTTAGTGCCAAGCCCTATTTTACCATTTTGATTCTGAATGCTGGGCGGACTTGAAAATGGGAGAGTTTCAGCTCCAATTTTTAAACTTGTTCTCAAGCAACCCCATATGACCCTGCCTTCAAAAATATCAGTGAGTCTGAATCGTGCTGCAGAAGCCTGTGGGTGGGGCTTAATGTGCCTGAAAACCTGCAGCTCCGATTGGCACCTCCAAATGCGCATGTGCAGGAAAAAAGGATAGAATGCAGCTTCCCTGCCATACTGCTCCTGGGCTGGATAATGCCTCCCCTTGATCCCCACAGATGATGCCCCACTCCCACAAAATTACTGACCCTCTTGTCCCTCCATTCACATGCCATCCAGACCGATCGAGATCCCCTCCCCTCCTTCCCCCGACCAATCTCAAGCAGAGTGGCAGTGGACCTCCTTTCTCCATCCACCAATCTCAGGCAGAGTGGCAGCAGACCCCTTCCTTCCTCCCTCCATGATCTCAAGCAGGTAGCTGTTGGATGCTAAAGCATTTACCTCCTCACTAGCTGGAGGACCCGAATCAGACTTTTATAGAGCATGTCTAACTCGTGCCTAATCTGGATGGCGAACATGGTGGTGAAGGGAAAAAGTGCCGATAAGGTGGGGTGTGTAGCCAATTAAGTCAATTTAAATGCTTGCAAATGCATTTAAATGGCCGTCACACCTGTGATTTAGAAAATAATTTCATTTGGTATCCTTTTTCTTTTAGTGACAGATCGAATGAACTTGCATTTGCTGTTTTAGAATAGCCGCAGTGGAGTTTATTTTAACCATCCCGCCTGCCACAGGAATCAGAGTGCGTAAAAGGGTGGACCATGCAAAGGTCCATTGAGCTTGAGTGGGATTTTCTGGTTTTGGGACCAGCACAACTGGAATATCACATCCAGCATTCTTCATTTCCACCTTTGTTACAATTTGATGTCTATATTGCTGTGAATTCAAATTATATTTGTGTTAAATCATGACAAAACTAACTAATCAATTTGTATAAGAAGCATGACACAGGATGTGTGATGTGATGGACAAGATTCTAGCTGGGACTTTTACAAATATAGATGATAAATATTAGCAGATTCTCATTGTGTTGTTCATGGTGAGTCAGCCGCAGGAGTGTTATGCACGTATAATACATTCTCAGGGCCGAAATGAGTCAAATCTTGTTCTTATTTTTGCTGGTATTTTAGGGATTGAATTTTGCAACCATCTGTTTTCCCATAAATCAGTGATGTTGTTACTGGATTCTTTTACTAATTTGTACTGAGTTTTTTTTTGTCCAAAGCAAAGGATAAGTTTGAAATGGGTACATATTTAGAAGTGGTCCTGGTGTTAAACAGAACTTGTGTAGTGTCCTGGACTTTGCAATGAAGTTTCACCATTTTGGCAACATCTGGTGATTTCTATAGCACCATTGGTGCCATTGTGGTGAACAAAAACATTTACTCCACTTAATTAGGAATAAATATTTTGATTTAATTTATTACTGTCGCATGTACTGGGATACAGTGAAAAGTATTGTTTCTTGCGCAAAACATACCATTCATGAAATACGCAGGGGGATAGTGCAGAATATAGTATTGTAGTGACGGGTAGGGTAAAGAGAATGATCAGCTCAATATATGTTAGTACCGTTCAACAATCTAATGATAGCAAGGAAGAAGCTATTTTTGAAACTTATATATTATAACTAATTAAATATTATTAATTAATATAACTTGTGTGATGCGCACCTTTTTTCTTACTCAATCCCCTTCCCTCCTCCACCATCCCCTGCTATAAAGGGAATGGTATTTTACACAGGGAGATCCAGTAGAACTGGGGAGGGGCAGGGTTGTAATCCCAGTAGGTTCATAGAAGAAAAATCAAATAAGATGCATAGGTTCATTAAAATAATTGAGCAAAGCAATTCATCTCTGCTTCCTTGCAATGTACAGCATTTCTGCCTTCTCCTGAACTAAGATTGATGACTGCTAAATGTTTATTTTTAATATAAAAATCAAAGTACTTCACAAATCATGAGGTTTGTTTGAAATGAGCCCAAACCCAGATTAGAGCTTCCTGAACAGGCATTTAACCGCCACTAAATCTCCCATACACTGTATTTCATTCAGCCAATTATTCTAATTGGCAGGATGCTGTATTGCGCAGACTAAGAAATCCAAGCTATCTTCATAACAAAAATCATAACCAACTTGGGACATTGACAAATCATTCCACCTCCTGTAGCAGCAAGGAATCAGTTACTAAAGCAATGTTTTCCACTGCACTGTAAAGAAACCCAGGAAGTCAGAAATTCAAGCAGTGGCTAATTATAGTCAAATAGTGCTTTTGGACAACTGCCTACACTTCATTACAGATTAGCCTGCTTATTCACAGTTATCCGGAACAGCTCTTCCATTGTTAGCCAACACTAGGATACAGAGGTAACATACGTGAGATTTTGCACTGGGATGGCCAAGTCAGATAAAAAGGAAATTCATTTCAAAATGTTACAAGTTTTGGATCTGAGAAATTTAATTTATAGCAGAGAGTAGTTCAGGGCAGATAGGTGGTGGTTGTGGCAGGGAAAAAAATACAGAATGGAAACAAAATTCAGAAAGCATTTAGAAATAATTGTGGAAATTTATTGACTAAATTGCAATTTAGAACAATGAGTTTATGAAGAGATTTTCCAGCATTTATGTGCATTATCAGTTTATATCATGAAGCAATAGATTATGGAAAAAGTGTGGCACAAATGATGACAGCAACAAATGATGACAGCAACAAATGACGTAGAAAGTGATGTAAATGCAGGCAGAATTTTCTGTTGCTGTGAGTGGGGAGGGGAATCAGTGTGTATTGTTTGTTAATAGCATTTTTCACATGAAACCAAGAATATGCTGATGATCCTGGGAATATAACTAAAGGTCCTCTTTCATTGGAAATTCCTGTTTATAAAACATTGGAGGCAAATTGACACTTGCCATTACTTTATTTTCATTTTCTGTGGTTGTATTTATGCATCCTTTATGATAAGGGGCATGAAGGTTGGAAAATCGAATACTTTAATAGTTTACTCTTTCAGGTACCCTCAGACAAAAGGTGGAATTTTAACGGCATGTCTGTCCGAGATTCGGACGATCCCACCTGAGGACAATGGAGAATGTCATTCTCCAAGCCTCGGCCCCACCTGGAAGCGGGGCCAGCGTGTAGGTAAAATTCCAGACAAGGTTTTACTCTTTGCACCAGGAATTGTAAGTTGGTCCATTTCCCAACATTGCAAGTCCATTTCCTGTAAGATGGTGCACAACAATGCCATTTTCATGGAATGCTGATGAGGGTGAGCTACCACCTCCAGTAGCAAGGCTGAGGCAGAACTAGAGGCAGTAGATTCGGAAGTAGACGGGATGCTGTATGTGAAGACTGAGAAATCCAAGCTCAGTGCACTGCTGCTTCACAGCGCCTAGGACCCGGGTTCAATTCCCGCTTTGGGTTACTGTGTGGAGTTTGTATATTTTCCCTGTGTTTGCGTTGGTTTCCTTCGGGTGCTCTGGTTCCTCCCACAGTCCGAAAGACATGCTGGACTGTGGTGACTAGGGGAATTTCACAATAACTTTGTTGCGGTATTAATGAAAGTCTTTCTTATGACTAATAAATAATCTTTGTCTTAAAAGGCCCGTCTCCATTCATTGGGCCATTGGCCCCGTTCATTGGATGTGTTTACGACCCCCCAACACTCACCCCTCACCCACTCCATATGTTTCCTCCATGCTCCCCATATAACCCAGACCCCACATCACCTGCATAATTCTCCTCTGTCCCTGCCATACCTCCTCAGCCCTATGTTCCCATTCCACCATGTAACCCCTCAGCCCCCAGGCTGAATCAGCCAGAATAGAAAGAACTTATGAGCCCTATAATAACACCGAGGAGATTTGGAGACTTTCATAAAATTATCAAAATAAACAGTCATTCAACGACTACTTCAGAAAAACCATTATCCTATTAAGAGGTCTTCACAACGAGCCACGACTCTCCCTGTAGATTTCAGCAGCTTTAACTAGCACTACAAAAACAACAAATACTCCCACAGCCAGCAGAAACCAATCAGCATCTAAACTGAATGTAATCGTTGATCCTTAAATAACTGTGGTGTGGGGTTGGGGGGGGAGAGCAAAGTCCTTTCTGCTGCTGAATAAGAGAGGGTGTTAGCTAGAATATTATGGTTAACTCATCATTCACTCTGACTGACATCAGTACACATTCCCAGCACTCATGTTAATCACCTCCCAAAATGGTGGCACAGTGGTTAGCATTGTTGCCTCACAGCCCCAGGGACCTGAGTTTGATTCCAGCCTTGCACATACTTCCCTTAACTGTGTGGGTTTCCTCCAGGTGTTCCAGATTCCCTCCATAGTCTAAAGATGTGTGAGCTAGGTTGTTTGGCCATGCTGAATTGCCCTTAGTGTTAGAGCAATGAGCAAGATAAATAAATGGACTTATGGGGTTAGGGCCTGGGTGGGATTGTTGTCAGTGCAGGCCTGATAAGCTGAAAGGCTCCTCCTGCAATGTGGGGATTCTATGATTTTATTAGTCAATGAGACCCAGTCTGACCTACACCGTAATTGTGTACTTATGGAGAGGACACCATTTTGGACCCAAAAATATACCCAGAGTGATGGAAATATGGGCACGAAGCAACTAAATCTGGCAGTCAGGATCTTTAAATAATGACTAATGTTATTAATCAGCTTTGCCATTTTTAGCTTTCTTCCAGTGCCAACTTTACATGAAAAATAAATTCTAACTTGCCAGCTATGCCAACACAAATCATATATCTCAAGTTATCCAGACGTAATATAATACAGAATGCCACAAATTTGCTGTAGTTGTGTTGGAGTCATGCTTATAAAAGATCTTTGCTCTGGAAAAAAAATAAACAGGTGCTTTTGAACATTTATATTGATTTTGTTTTGCTCTATCTAGGATACAGCTGGACAAGAACGTTATAGGACAATCACCACAGCTTATTACCGTGGTGCCATGGGCTTTATCCTAATGTACGACATCACAAATGAAGAATCCTTCAACGCGGTGCAGGACTGGTGAGTGTAAAGAAAGGTTTCTATGCTACATCATTTCAGCAACTGTGGGTTGGATTTTCCAGTTGGTGCCAAGCATACTGGGACTCCTGAGCCCACCCATGTCCTCAACTACCAGTCAATGAAACCTTCCAGGAGTTTTCTTATTAGCCACGTCCAAGTTTACTAACATAATAAGAACTATGGGCAGGTCCAATCAGAGGGTGTGTAGTGGCATCAGACCAGTACTCTTGGCTGTCTGCTTGGGACAGTTAAAGAGAACTGAAGCTGTTTGAGTCATCAGGTTGGAGGATCATCCTCTTTCCTGAGCTGTTCATGGATGGGCCTGCGGCCTTTCTTCTAACCATCCCCTCATTAAGGATGGAGCAGCTGAATCCAGTGGTGTCCTGCCCTATCAGTGGGAGGCCTGTTCAATTGAGCAAGCTGGCTCAACTCAGATGATTTGTACCAACTAGTTGTCTACCTCCATGAAGTGGGGAGCCAATCCACTTTCCAACACCCTCCTATGAAAGTCCTCTAGAGATGGAAATGCACTGAGGAGCAGTCCCTAGCCTAAAGACCCATCTTCATAAGGCTGGAAAAGTTCATTCCTGTACATCTGAAATGACGTTTCAGCCAATGTTGATATCATGTGCTAATAGACTCATAGTTTTCCCATGATGTTTCACTTCATAATTATGGTTTTCTAATCTCTTACTCTACATGATTTTGGAGACCTATTTTTCTCTCTCTTTCTGGGAAGAAGCCAACTGAGGCTGCAAGCTCAATTTCCAGCGGGATCTGTGGTGAATATGTGACTGTGACCTCAAAAGGTTTCCTTCCCGTCCCCATTCCGACCCTCACATTTTTATTGGCCCTGATTTTATTGGATTGGCCATCTGAAATCAGGGCGGACGAGGCTCAGAAAGTGGCATTCCCCATTGGCCTTGGATAAAATTTTATGAGCCTTGCGTGATCGTGCCAGTAAAATCCAGGGCCATTGTGTCATCTATTGTCTTGTTTTCTGCCTATCCACTCCTTTTCCTACGACCTCCTTAATCCCATCTCCACCCCTGCACAGCCCTATCACTGCCTCTATCCTTACTGTCTGAACTATCTGTGTATGTACTTTTTCAGCCACTTCCCTTATCTCCCTCACTCACCTTCCTTCAATTATCCTGTTGGTTTCAGCAATGTAAGATACAATGGTATTGTATTCAGTACAATCTATTATATTTGTTCTTTAGCTTTTGTGCATAATGATTTTGAAAAATAATTAGCAGAAACTTCTAGTTTTGACGTTTGAAGCAGGATTTTTCATAGTGGCAGCATCCAGATCAAACCTTTTACCTCACGAGACTGCAGAAATATTGAGAAAATAGACACCTTCAACAAATTCTGAACTAAAACAAATCCCCAACTCAAGATACAGACAGGAAAAACTTCACCAGAAAGAGAAAAGCCTGGAGGCAGACAGGCTGAAATTTTACTCAAATATAAGACTCCATTGAATTTGTCTTAGAAGTCAGGTGTCAGCAAATAGAGCTTACAACCTACAAAGATGTGATAAGTACCAGAATTTTTCCCCCTCGCTCGCCTGAGGCTCATAAGATCCCACCTGAGGCCAAAGGAGAATGCCATTCTGTGAGGCTCGGCCTCTCCAATTTTGGGCGTTTGGCTGGTAAAATTCCAGCCAAAATATCTAAAATTCCACACCAACAAGTCCAGAGTAACCCTTCATTCATTCAGTCAGAATCATCGAGTGAGAAGTTTTATAATATTTTGCTGGGATGATGATGTTATTCTGTATACGTAAAGAATGCTGTGTGGGTGTGTGTCCATTTTGAATTTAACTAGGTGGAAGGTTATTAGAGATAGGTTGTCTATAAAGTCTGAAAGGTGAAAGATTAAAGATGTTAGGTTGATGCATTTGTGTAAAAGGTTATGGTGAATATCAGTTACGAATAAATTTGTTGTTTAGCATTGTGAGATAAATGGGAAATTTGATTTTACAGCTGTTGAATTTCAGAAAAGAGTTCAGAAGTGACAAAGAGGAATATATATGAAATTTTATTGATCCAAAAGTAGAGGCAAAATAGAAAACATGGAAGATTTTATATTTGGAGGAGTTGACTTCACAGATGTGTTTGTTGACAATGCAATCAGAAGTGCAAGGGAAAAAGATATTTAAAGAGTCCTAGTGAATATGGGGAAAGCTCTGAAAACTATTCTGTTTGTGCGTGAGCTTCTGTGAAAGTTTTGTATTTGAGGCAGCTAACCAATGCTAAGACAAAAGAGTCCTTGTACTCAAAATACAGCTTTGCTGGAGTTTTCTGGCCATTCATACTAGCAGGTTCTTCCAGTCCTGCCAATGAATGCAGCAAGTGATGATTCAACAGGAAACTGCATTGATACTGGTAGGACCAGAAGATCCCTCTGCCATTTTTGCAATGGGTTGCATGGAGAGTCTCAGCCTTTGTTTCTGAACCTCCTTTTAGAATTCCACGTCAGAGTGGAAGTTTCTGAAAAGCCATGCGATATAACTTTACTTACAAGACAACAATTCTCTGGCTTAGATAATGTTACTGGATTTTTATGATTAAAATCTATAAAGGGATGGTTGCCAAGAGTGTAGTTTACTTGTGTACTTTTAAACATACAGGATTTTTTATGGATCGATCTGTAAGATCGTTTTAACTGTATGACTTTAATTTTATGTTCTTAAGAAATATTGAGAAAATGGGCACCTTCAACGGTTTCTAAACTGAAATAAATCCCCAACTCAAGATACAGACAGGAAAAACTTCACCAGAAAGATAAAACTCCAAAGAAAGAAAAACCTGGAGGCAAAGTGGCTGAAATTTTACTCAAATGTAGGACTCCATTGAATTTGTCTTAGAAGTCAGGTTTTGTTTTCTTAACAAATCTTTTAATTTTTTAAAATTTAAACAATGTTACTGGAGTTCTATGCTTTTGGGGTCAGTAGCAACTCCTCATTTTTAAATTAAAATAAATGTCAATAATCAGTGAGACAGACCTCACTTTGAGGCCTGCCTTGCTCAGCAATAACATCTGCTGTGATCGTAACAAGCAACATTTGAAAAAAACTAATCGCAAATTCTGATTCTTGACTTCAAAACTCAACACATGGCTGCCGAATTCAGCAAAAGGAAAAAAAAAATTGTCTTCTTCAGGTATTTTGCAACCATCTGATTTCCTAAATAACAAGCCTGTGCTTCTTTTCTACACATGTCAGCCATAACATTATACCACTGATTAATTTAAGTTGGCAGCCAGCTAATCCATGCAGCCATGGCAGACCCTTCTACACACCCACACCATTTTAGCTTCCCAAGACCTGACAAGCATGGGAAATCTATTGTTTGGCAATGAATACCGACAGTGTTCATTAAGACAAGTTGATAATATACTCAAAGCTAAGAAGGCTACTTCATGGTATCTGAAGTTGGTTTCTTCCTTATTCACTGCTTGTTCCTGGCTAAACGTATTGGGAGGACAGGATGGAACTTTATAGGTATGACATGTAGAGCAAATTGGAAGAGAAGGAATATGTGCAACTGAGATGAAATAAAATGAAGTGAGTAAATCAGGTAGGGAATAACAAAACAGAAATGGTCCATAGTTCAAAGAACAAAATAAACAAACTAAGCTGGCAACAGTTGAATGATAAATCCATCATGAACATTGAAATACTGTGAGCAGTGAATTCAAAAATGCCCTTGGAAATCCTAAAATAGATGTTTCTGATACTCAAATCTTTGTAAAGGCTAGCCAGTGCTTTTCATGTATGGCTGCATGAGCACATGGCCCAAGGAGGTTGTCAGAAGTAAAACCTCACAGTGAAGAGGGATAATCTGGCCCTCTGCCTTTGTTTGTTGGTTCTTGGCCCTGAGTTTTCTCTTGCATGTTGTAATATCTATGCAAGGTTCCGAACACAGAGCCAAGTAAAAGTGCATCAGCAGCATGCGTTACTTCAATTAATAGAATGAAGACACTGGGTCTTGTTTCAGTGTTCAGTAACCTAAGCAATAAATTAACATATTAATAGTTGTAAATCAGACTGGTTATCAGTACTTATAAGAAATAAGTGACTTGTATAGCTGTGCAATAACCACCAGACCCATCTCAATAACAATAAAATTAGTTATTCAGTGCTGCCAGTAAGGCATGGATGTTTCAGAATGAATTGTATGGGCAATTAAAAAACCAACCATTACAATTTCAGCTCCTGATGGGATCACAGCATGTTGAAGAGAAATAGAACGTAAAACATAGAACATATTACATACAGCACAGGGACAGACCCTTTGGCCATGATGTTGTGCTGAACATGATGCCAAATTAAACTAATGCCTTCTGCTGCCCTTAATCCACATCCCTCTATTTCTTGCATATTCATACATTTACCTTGGTTTTTTAAAGTTTATTTATTAGAGTTACTAGTAGGCTTACGTTAACACTGCAGTGCCATTACTGTGAAAATATCCTCGTCACCACAGTCCGGCACCTGTTCAGCTACACAGAGAGAGAATTTAGCATGGCCAATGCATCTTTTGCACTGGGGGAAGAAACCGGAGCACATAGAGGAAACATATGCAGACACAAGGAGAACGTGCAGACTCTGCACAGACAGTGACCCAAGCTGGGAAGCGAACACGGGTCCCTGCCGTTGTGTGGCAGCAGTGCTAACCACTCTGTGATAAGTGCTGTTCTGCAGGGCTCTGTAGTGGGACCTCTGCTATTTGTGATATATATAAATGATTTGGAAGAAGGTATAAGCGGTGTGATCAGTAAGTTTGCAGACAACACGAAGAAGGCTGGACTTGGGAATAGTGATGAACGTTATCAGAGAATACAGCAGGATATTGATAGGCTGGAAAATTCGGCGGAGAAATGGCAGATGGAATTTAATCCAAATAAATGCGAAGTGATGCATTTTGGTAGGACTAATGTGGGGGGAACTATACAATAAATGGCAGAACTATCAAAAGTATAAACACACACGGGAACCTAGATGTGCAAGTCCTCATCTTGAAGGTGGCAGCGCAGGTGGAGAAATTGGTGAAAAAGACATACAGTATGCTTGCTTTCATAGGACAGGATGTACAGTATAAAAATTAGTGTCTAATGTTACAACTGCATAGAACATTGGTTAGGCCACATTTGGAGTACTGTGTCCAGTTCTGGTCGCCGCACTACCAGAAGGACATGGAGGCTTTGGAGAGGATGCAGAGGAGGTTTACCAGGATGTTGCCTAGTGTGATGGATCTTAGCTATGAGCAGAGATTGGATAAACTGGGATTGTTCTCCTTGGGAAGAGGGAGAATGAGGGGAGACCTAACAGAGTTGTATAAAATTATGAGGGGTATGGGTAAGGTGAACAGTGGGAAGCAGGTCAGAGGTGACAAACACAAGGGGTCACAAGTTCAAGGTGAAGGGGGCAAGGTTTAACTCAGATATTAGAGGGACGTATTTTACACAGAAGGGGGTCTGGAATGCACTGCCAGACAGAGTGATGAAGGTGAACACGCTGGAATCATTTTAAGACTTATCTGGATCACCACATGAGCAGACTGGCAATGGAGGGATATAGAAGAATGGTCTAGTTGGACCAATGAGCGCTGCAAGCTTGGAAGGCTGAAGGACCTGTTTCCTGTGCTGTATTGTTCTTTGTTCTGCATTATTCATCTTTATGACATGGTTATCAGTCTTACCCATTTTTTTCCCCCACAAATATTCAGTCCATTCGATCCATCTCATTTTCCAGCACCAGGTCCAGCATTATGTCCTTTCTAATTAGACCAAGAACATGTTAATCAAGGATGGCATGATGACACAGTGCTGCTTCACAGCGCCAGGGACACGGGTTTGATTTTCGGCTTGAGTTGTTGTCTGTGTGGAGTTTGCACATTCTCCCTGTATCTGCATAGGTTTCTTCTGGGTGTTCCAGTTTCCTCCCACAGTCCAAAATGTGTGAGTTAGGTGCTTTGACCATGCTAAATTTCCACTTAGTGTCAGAGTGATTAGGTAGAGTAAATGCATGGGGTTATGGAGATAGGGCCTGGGTGGGATTGTGGTTGGTGCAGACTTGATGGGCTGAATGGGCTGCTTCTGCATTGTAATATTCTATGATGTTCTTCTGAACAGAGTTCAAAAATTTCTCCTCCTCCTTATCCTTTATCTAACATTATTCTAATAAATATCTGAGTAATTACAGTTCCCCAGTTTCATCACTCAATTGTTCTTGCACATCTTTGTGATTCCCATGCAGATTTGCCCCCCCACTTTTCTCTCTCCCACTTAGAGGCCTGTAGAATACTCCCCCTGTAGGATCATACACTTCCTGTTTCTCATCTCTAAGCAAATTGATTCTGCTTTTGCACCCTCAAGGGCATCCTCTCTTTCTGATATTACAATGTTGCTCAATCAATACTACCTTCTCACCTTCCATTTATTCCTTTCCCAAATTTATTAAAACCTTGTATGTTATGCACCCAGTCACCATCTGTAAGTCACGTATCCATTATTGCTACTACATCACATTTCCACATGATTATTTGTGCATGTAGGTCACCAACTTTCTGATTTACACTTTGTGCATTCTGAACCTATCTTTGTTATAGTCCTTAATCTGCTCAATTCAAATACAAAATTATTCCCTTCTCCATTGCTGCCAATACTCTCACTTTTATCTTATTCCTCTTTCTCCTATGTATTGGTGCCCAATGCTTGCCAAATTATTTTAAACCCTCGCCAACCACAATAATAAACCTCCCACAAAGACAAAAGTTCCAGTCCTAATGAAATTCAACCCATTCATTTTGAATAGATCTTTCCTTACCAAGAACTGACCCCGATACCCAAAGAATCTAAAGCCTTTCCCCCTGCACCACGTCTCAAGCCACAGATTGATTCACGCCCCCCCCCCCACCCCGCCCATCTTCTTATTTCTTCTCCCACTACTGTATAACACTGGGAGTATGCTCCTCCCGATTTTTTTTTTTAGTTTTTCCATGGGATGTGATTTCACTGGCAAACCCAGTATTTCATTTCCATTCTTATTTGTTTTCAGAAGTTGATTGTGAGCGACTTTCTTGAACCGCTGCAACCTATCTGGGTGCAGATACACCCAGGAGTGCTTTGAACACACTCAGTCTTTGATCCTCTCGCAGTACCATTGTGCACTCAGTTTGGACCTGCTCTGCTGTTGCTCTTTGATCCTTCTGGTGTTACCACCAAATGAGAATCACAAATTATTTATGTAACTGCAACAATTAAATAATACAACATATTTTGATGTAACTACAACGAATTATACTCACGTTTATTTATTTACCTAACAATGACCTACTACTGTATTCGTTTCTTTATTATTTAATTGTTGTAGAAAGTACTAATGATTCAATATTATTGTTAATTTTCATTCATAGGCAACAACTCAAGAGATTCACTAATGTAAGACAAATCGAATATTTTGACAGGGAAAGATTTGAATCTATTTTCCTAAAGAATAAGGAATATTCAAATATGAACTGAAATTCTCCAGTCTTGTATGGCCCCGCTAGCGCCGCCAACGGGACCGGAAAATTTGGTGTTCAACCAGATCGCTGTTCAGCTCAGCGAGATTGGAAAATCACAGGCACGGGCGAGGTCAAAGCATTCCAGCCATGATATATAAAAATGGGTGAAAGTATTTATACATTCTATTTTATATTCTTTATATGTTGACAGATGCATTAGTTTGCTTCATATGTGTGATTTATTTTGCATGATAACCTTTCATTACGAAAACTATATAAAGCCATAGGCTATGCAAATATTTGATTCAGAGTCAATAGCAAAAAAAGAAAGCTATAGATATAATAATGTTCCAATGTCTGAGGATTAGTTCTTCTATTCGTCGCCATTTGTAGCAGGCGTGCATGGCCGTCTACAGTTTTCTCTTGTCCCTTTGTTGAGACAAAGGGGAAATAATTGCTGTCAATAATTCATCAAGCACTGTTATTAATTTTGAAAGCTTAGTAATATGAACTCCTTCAGTTTACTGACAAGTGTGGTTTGCATTTCAGCAGCATGCAATTAGTTAAATTGTTCCTCGACAGTTTAACAATGGTTTATATTTGACACTTCGGCAGTATTATGGAGGCAGCAATCAACAGAGGCTTCCCCTGCTCTTATATGGAGAATTATTTATTTTTCTATTCAGAATCAAGTGTAATTTTGTTTGGGATTGAATAAATGGGGACGGTTAAAATCTAAAGGCTGATTTAATTTCAGTGCTCATACTTAAAAAGAGGAAAGATCCAGAAGTGTTAGCCTTTATTCATATGAATTTCCCCATCCCCTAGCTGTAGCCCATCTCATGTATATTTTTTATCGGGAATCAATGATTGCCTATGTGAGAATTCACATCACTCAACTGTGACAGGGGAGTGAAAATTAATTCATGCAGTGTCATTTGTATTTAGAAATACAAATTCTAAGAGCCTGGAATCTTTTGAAAAAAATACCCTGGTAGAAAGAGGTTGATTTAAACATAATGCTTCTAAACCAATTCTACTTCAATTTCTCAACATTTTTGTCCTATAGATTGATAAAACCTCTGACAGATTTAGTTAGTTGCTCATGAAAAATTAATTAAAACCTCCATCAGGGATGGAGTAAATGCTTCTCTGATATTAATGCTTTAAATCCTTAATACTGATAGCTATAGGATAGAGGTGATCAGTAAAGGTGCTATATCTGGCCCCAGCACCCTGAGCTGCAGCAGGGGAAATCAGCCAGATTTCCCACTTTTAATTGGAATGAAGTGACTGGCTGAAATACAGGCAGCGAAGGGGAGGATTTTGTCTCCATGACTTGTAATAAATTCCATAGAACAAGAAGAGGATTTGCATGGACACAACAACCTGCCAACCGCCAGTAAAGTTTATTTAGTAGTTAAAAATAGATGTACATTCAGACCGTAATGAAGACACTGTAAAATCCCTTAGTCACCTGTTCGGGTACCCTGAGGGAGAATTTAGCACAGCCAGTGCATCTAGCCAACAGATTTGTGGACTGTGGGAGGAAAGCAGACCACCTGGAGGAAACCCACACAAACACAGGGAGAACGTGCAAACTCCACACAGGCAATGACCTGAGATGGGAATCAAACCCAGGTCCCTGATGCTATGAGGCAGCAGTGCTAACCACTGCACCACTGTGCTTAAGTTGGCTTGTGAAGAGTACAGTTTAGTTGGGAATCAGGAGCTGAGACCTCCCATGGAAATACAATCCGAGAGATGAGGAGCAAGAAGTAGAGAAAAAACTGATGGGAATAACATTTTCAAACAAATATATTGAAATAATTACTTGAGGAAAGAGATAATAGAGGAAAAGAAATAAAGCAACAGTAAAAATTCTTTACAATTGTGTGAAATGTTTATATTATAATACAAAATATATAAATCTAAGCCTGATGCTGTGGGCCATTGAAGGTTCAGTAGATCCAAATTAGTTAAGAGGATTCTGTGGAGTCACATAAACAAAGGTTTCCAAAACCCGCAATGATTCAGTGGAGCTGTAATGATTCCGATGAAGTGCGTCAGCTTGTCTCAGTTGGAGCAAACTCGTATGTTTCAGAAGGATATGGGTTCAACGCCAACTACAGGACTGCGTGAAAGACTGCTGAATCATTTTGACTAAATTCAGATTCTCAAACTGGCATGAAGAAATGAAAGATTTCAAAAAAATGTAAATGGGAAAACCAGGAAAAATATTAAGTGCCAAAAATAATCTTCGCTCAGGATTGAGTGGTATTTATGTGAATGGACGCACAATGGCAAAGTGGTTAACACTGTTGCCACACAGTGCCAGAGATCCTGGTTCAATTCCAGCCTCGAGTGACTGTGTGGAGTTTTCACATTCTTCCCACGTCTGTGCAGGTTTCCTCTGGATGCTCCAGTTTCCTCCCACATTCCAAAGATGTGCGTGTAGGTTAGGTTGATTGACCATGCTAAATTGATCCACATGTCAGGGGATTAGCAGGATAAATCTGTAGGATTACAGGAATAGGATCTGGATGGGATTGTAGTTGGTGCACTGCTGCCACACAGTGCCAGAGACCCAGGTTCAATTCCAGCTTCAAGTGACTGTGTGGAGTTTGCACATTCTCGCAATGTCTGCACGGGTTTCCTTTGGATGTTCTGGTTTCCTCCCACATTCCAAAGATGCATGTGTGGGTTAGTTTGATTGGCCATGCTAAATTGACCCAAATGCAGGAGATTAGCAGGGTAAATACGTGGAATTATAGAAATAGGACTGGGTGGGATTGTGATTGGTGCAATGGGCCAAATGCCTCCTTCTACATTGTACGGATTCTATGTACAAAACATTCAAAATGTAACATTAACAAGTTTTGATAGAAGCTGAAGCTGAATTATACAGGGTGTCCCAACTAAAAAATTGTGATAGAGGGAGCCACTGATGCTAAGAACAGCTGCCCACAATCTCTAACACATCCTGGAGCGATAATTTCTGCTCCTTGGGGACAGGAAATCCCATCTCAGTAAGCTACTGGCCAATCAGAGGCCAGCAGTTCTCAGTGTACCAGCAGCGCCAGCAGGATTGCTGGCTACTGCTGGTACTGCACTCAGGCATTGAAAAGGTAATGAATCAAAACTTTCTAAGTGTTTGGGGGTATCAAAGATGGGAGTGGGTACCCAGGGTTTGAAATGCCATGGAAGAAGGGCATCCTTTGGTAGGGGTAGGAGTTTAACACTGCAAGGAGAGCCCTTTAATGGGTATCTGATGCCACTTATGGAGAGGATCCTGCTCTGCCCAGCATCAATCCATACAGGAAACAATCAGAGCTGCCCTATTGTCACAAGCTTGTGGTGGAATGAGGCCCGTATATGGACATTCATTTCCTGCTTAAGGGATTTAATTAGACCAGTGGCAGATGGAATGTCTGACTCAATCCCTACCACTGATGTAATTGCAGGCTGGGTAGGGGTAGGTGAGGCATAGGCCATCCACTGGATTTTAACCTAAGTGGGTGAGCATTAAATTCAGAGCACAAAGCACAAGCAATAGGAGCAGGAGTTGGCCCTATAGCCACTCAGTCTTTCTCTAACATTCATTAAGATCACTGCCGAACTTTTACATCAAATCAACTCTCCATTCTCATTTCTAAACCCCTTAATTCCCATAGTGTCCAAAAATCAATTACTTTCAGCCTTGGAAGTGCATAGGGAATTTTTATTATAGTAAAAGGCCATACAAATACAAGTTGTTGATAAATACACTCATCAACTAAGCGGCCTTTGGTGTGGAAAAGTTCAAAAACATACAACTCTTTGGGCCAAATTCTTCCGTCCCACTCCTGACATGCTGTACACCATTCTGCTGGGGTAAACCAGCCCTCCATCTCCATGTTGAGTTGGCCTTTAAGGACAGCACCATGTTACAGGTCATGGACCTGCTGTATCAGTATCTGAGTTCAGTACAGAACCTGAGATTGAAGAGTACAGAGATCTCTTACCGCCTGGCACCACATACCAGTGTCTACCCGGACAACATTGTGCTGCAGAACTCATGCATTCACTATCACAAAGGTCCAAAGTTCAATCAGGGCAGATTGTGAGGTGGAGGCAGTTTTGGCATTGGTGAGGGTGGCGGGAGGAGGGGTGGTGGTGGCGGTGGCAGGAAGTGCCTTTTGAAGACAAGGGTGTAATGCAGAAAGGTGATTGTGAAAGAAGGAAGGGTGTAAGAGAAAGGCAAATACTAGGAAGACAAAATGGAAGGAGAGTTGTGCGAGGGGAAAGGCAAGGGCTCACGATGACAAGCAAAGGAACAAGGAGGCGAATGAAGAGCATAAACAATGCCACTAATGTGTCCACCTCAATCATCTCACTTGACAGTAGGTTCCAGGCCCTCACCATCCTCAGGGTAAAAAACTTCCCCTGCACAGCTCTACTGAACCTTTCTCCCCTTATCTTGAACTTGTGCCTCCTTGTAATTGTAATTTCTGCACTGGGAAAAAACTTCCAACTGTTCACCCTATCTATGCCCCTCATAATTTTATAAACTTGTATCAGGTCACCCCTCAGCTGTCAGGGTGAACAATCCCAGTTTATTCAATCTCTCCTTATAACCAACATCCTCCACACTAGGCAACATCCTGGTAAACCTTTTCTGTACTCCCTCCAAAGCCTCCAAGCCCTTCTGGTAGTGTGGCAATCATAATTGGACATAGTATTCCAAATGTGGCTTAACCAATATTTTATATAACTGTAACATAGTTTGCCTACTTTTATACTTGATGCCCTGGCTGAAGAAGGCAAGTATGTCATATGCTTTCTTCAAACCTTTTTCATCTTTGCTGCTACTTTTAAAGATCTGTGGACCTGTACTCCCAGATCTCTCTGTCTATGCTCATGATGGTTCTGCCATTTGTTTTATAAGTTTCACCTGAATTGCATCCACCAAAATGCATCACCTCTCATTTGTCCAGATTAAATTTCATCTGCCATTTCTCCACCCAATTTTCCAGCCTATGTCCTGCTGTATCCTCTGACAATCTTTATCACTATGCGTAACTCCAATAATCTTAGTATCATCCGCAAACTTGCAAATCTGACCAGCTACTTTTTCTTCCAAGTCATTTATATACATTACAAACAACAGCGGGCCCAGCACTCTGGACAAGAGTGTTCCCTGCGGAATACCATGAGTTAGAGCCTTCCATTCAGAAAAACACACTTCCACCGTATCCTTTACCTTCTATAGCCTAGCTAATTCTGATTTTATCTAGCTAGCTCATCCATGATTCCATTTTAGTTAACCATTTGCACCAGCCTGCATGTCACCCTATCAAATACTCTACCAAAGTCCATGTAGACAAATCCACAATCCTTCTCTCAGCAATCATTTTTGTCACCTCCTCAAAAAATTCAATCAAATTTGTGAGACATGACCTTGCTCATACAAAACCATGCAGTCTGTCACTAATAAGACCATTCAGATCCAAATGTGTGTGAATCTAACCCTAAGAATCTTCTCCAACAATTTCAATATCACTGATGTCAAGCTCACTGGCCTATAATTACCCAGGTTATCCCTGCTATCCTTCTTAAATAATGGGACAACATTGGCTATCTTCCAATCCTCTGGAACCTCACCTGTGACCAACAAAGAAACAAAGATTCCTGTTAGAGATCCAGCATTGTCATCTCCAGTCTCCCTCAGAAATCTGGGATTGATGTCATCTTGCCCTGGGGATTTGTCTATCTTAATGCTTTTGAATACACCCAACACTTCCTCCCTCGTAATGATGACTTGCTTTAAAGGGTTAATTAATTAGTGAATACATAATTAATGAGCACAGCAGGTGCTGTTCTTGGCTTTTTATCGGGTGTGGCATAATGACCTGAAAAACAAACATGCTCCATATACTAAGCAAATATTAGACTCCCCAGTAGTGAAATCTTTAAGTGTTTCTTCCTAAGGTCCTATTTTTCAAATCATTGATCAACAGGAAATTGATTGTAAATAGCGTGAAATTTGATGTAGCCTCACTGTGATGGGAAGGAATCACAAAGATATTTGGCAACAAATTATTGAAATCTCTGCATAATGGACTGTAACTTCGGAATTCCAGGGCATTGAATCCAAAGAGTGGGGTTCAGCTCAAAGATGCGCTGGGGAATACATCCCCACCACCACCCCCTCACCCCCACCCCACCAGTATCCCCCAGATAAGGTTTGCATAGCAGTTGCACAGGAAGTTCAAAGAAATGGCCCTTCACTGGGAACATCACAAAAACAATAATCATGGTTACCTTCATCGTTACTAAGACTAGTTTTCAATTAGTTAGCATTCAGAGTTATGAACTGAATTAAAGCTCCATCAGCTGCCATGATGAGATTTGACTCACATTGATAGTTTGAGTTATAAGGAGAGGCTGGATAGACTGGGACTTTTTTCCCTGGAATATTGGAGGCTTAAGAGTGATCTTACAGACGTCCATAAAATAATGAGGGGCATAGATAAGGTAGATAGTCGACATTTTTTTTCCCAAAGGCAGAGGAGCCTAAAACTGGAGGGCACGGGTTTAAGGTAAGAGGGGAGAGGTACGAAAGAATCCAGAGGAGCAATTTTTTCACATGCATGATGGTGTCTGTCTGAAGTGAGTTGCTTCAGAATAGTAATAGAGGCAACTATAATTTTGTCTTTTAAAAAGCATTTAGACAGTTACTTGGGTAAGATTGGTATGGAGGGATATGGGCCAAACACAGGCAATTGGGACTAACTTAGTGGTTAAAAACGAGACAGCATAGACATGTTGGCCAACAGGCGGGAATTAGATTTTTAGCCTCCCTCTTACATTTCCCACCCTACTACATGTAAGTTTTAAAGTTCAGTTTTATTTATTAATCACAAGTAGGCATACATTAACACCGCAATGAAGTTTCTGTGAAAACTTTCTAATCTGTTTGAGGACGTTGAAGGAGAAGTTAGCATAGCCAATCCAACTAACCAGCATGTCTTTGGGACAGTGGGAGGAAACCAGAGCACCCAGAGGAAACCCATGCAGACACAGTGAGGACGTGTAGACTTCATACAGACAGTGACCCGAGAATCAAATCCCAGTCTCTGGCACTGCGAGGCCGCAGTGCTAACTGCTGTGACACCATGCTGCCCTTACTTGACCAGCATAGAAAGTCAATTTAAAACAGGGAAGGATCCTTGTGAAATGGAGCACTGATCTGTCTGCTCAATCTACATCTGATACTACTGGATGAATTATGCATCTCGCACATTCCACCAATCGGTACCTGAAAACAAATGGCAGTCCTACAATCAATCTGAATATGACTTATGTCTGTTTTAGACAGGAGTGGTGCCACATATTTCAAGATCTAAAATCAAGTTAGGAGAACCTATGCAACATTTTCTTTATTTACTGTTACCCGCCGCCTCCTCCCCACCCCCTAAAAAAGCTTTATGAGCGTGAATGGAACTGAGAGACAATGGAAATTGCAAACACCAATTTATATGTATTACTTCCTTTATTCCTGCATTGACGTTCGCTTCCAAGATCATAATATGATATAAAATCTAAATAAATGTGTTTCGGATTCAAGAATTCTGCAATCTCCTTTTGCTTTAAAAATTGCTCCAGACTTTAATCTTCAGTTCTCAGTTCCAGAAAGTGCTTGCTGTGAGAAACCAGCTGGGAAGTCAACCTGTTGAATGGTGGTCACGCTGACACTGCAGCTGACATGTTACAGCCACCGTCATTGAACCACTTGAGCGCGCCTTTCCTATTATTTTCTTTATAATCCAAATTTTTAAATGTATTGTGCTGCCAAACAGCATTGGCAAGGTGATGATATTCATCAGACTGTCATATCATTGTGCTCCATCCATTTAATCACATGGCAAAGCACTTAGAACAGCAACACCATTCATTTACGCTAGATCCTTTTATATTTGTCTGATGCCTTAGCTGAATTAAGTGAACCTACATATCGTTTCCAGGGCAACTGTTATCATTTCTAAGTGGTCCTTTAGGTCTGTCCATGTTAATCTCAAACATTTCCTTTAATTTATTGCCTGAAGTTCTATATTGTGAGTCACATTAGATACATTACTTTCTACACATTGAGATCGATTTATGAAATGCGCAGTCTGTTAAGTAAATGCATGGGCCATTGATGTTGATTTGTTCAGCTGTCTTGTGCAGCCCTTCCTTGTAATTGTACTGCAAAATAGGTCTAGTTGTGAAAGAGCATGCATTGTTCATTTTAACATTGAAACTCTGAGCACTATTTAATCATGAATTGTGTATTTGAAGTAAGCTTATAGACACACAGCCTCGCAGCTTTTGATTTTCATCACAGCTTTTAATTTTCCACCTTTGCAAAGTGCTAATCGGTGATCAAGAACGCACAGCACAAACAAGTTCACACCAGTTTGCAAAAACTGACTATATGCTGGTTTTGCTTTCAATATTTATTTGGGTCATCCAGATAGCTGATATAGGTAGAGACTGGTCACAATAACAGCTTGCACTCATTTGGCACCTTTAATGTAATGAAGTGCTTAACAGTAGTGGAAACAACTGGAGGTTGAGAAATAGAGGAAGCAGACTGAACAGCAATCAAAGAGCTTTCAAAGAGTTTTGAGAAACTATAGGCAGATGGAAAAGCTATAGAAATTCCACAATGTGGAGTTGGAGGTCCTAAAGCCAAATGTGAACTGAAGACAAAAGAAATGCAGAGCAAAATGTAAGGGATGTGCACAGAAATAGAAGGAGAATAGGGCTTACTGTGGCATGGAGTATCGATGGCAGAATTTTTAATAGGCTGTGATTTAATAGGCAGAGAAAAACCCAGTCGTCAGCAAGGATCATTGAAATTGAAGTTGAAAAAGCATGCATAAGCATTAGAGTGATATTCAAAATGAGATAAAAGCCTAAGTTTCATCGTCCGCCACCAGTGAATTTTTAGGTGGGAGGTGGGTGGTTGGTGGGAGTGGAGTTGAGGTTGTAGTGGGGTGGGGGTGGAGTGTGTAGTGATATGAATGGGTATACAGCTGGGTTCCTACCCTTGATTTCTGAGCAATCTTACACTGGAAAGGGCAAGTCCTTGGAAGGCCAATTTCTTCATCACAAGCCCCCTTCTAATAACAGGATTCCTCCTTAGGGTCCGTTGACTATTGGACTACCCAGCAGGTCCCCTTCTATCCTAACTAATGACCTCTCCCCCAACATCCCAAGCCCTACTATCCAGGCTTCACCTACCCTGAGACCTTATAACTTACCTTTTCAGGGCCTTAGGCTGTGTAAACAACAACTTTCACTTTTATCCACTGCAGTTTCTGTCACTGCAGTGATTCTAGAATAGCCAGCTGGAGACCCAGTGGTTAGGACTGTTGCTTCATAGTACCAGAGACCCGGGTATGATTACAGTCTTGAGTTACTGTCTGTGTGGAGTTTGCATGCTCTTCCCGTTATTGAGGATTTCTGCCAGATTTTCTTCTACAGTCCCAAGATATGCGCGTTAGGTGGATTGGCCAAGATTAAATATTAAGGGGTTATGAGGATAGGATGGAGGTGAGGAATTGAGTAGGATAGTCTTTTGGAGAGTCGGTTGGAGAGAATTTAGTATGGCTGATTCACCTAACCCACACATCTTTGGACTGCGGGAGGAAACTGAAGCACCCAGAGGAAATGGGCCAGATGACCTCTTTCTGTCCTGTAGGGATTCTGTGGATTCTATAAAAATCCTTGCTATGGTTTCTTTAGTTCATTTGTATTTATTTCCTTACATCTATCCATTCTATCCTTAGCCTTTATATGAATTTACAGCTAACTATCATTTATGTCTCCTGTTTCCCCCTTATCTTACACAGAAATCCGTTTGTACACCAGACAACTTGGAGCAAGTGTGAAGTAGAATTTCACCGGGATCTGCCCTACTTCATCAATACGCCCCACCCTCAACCCAGAAACGCTCTCTGACCACCGCACCAATGTGACATTTTCCAATTCTTGCATGTTAAAATTGAATTCAGTACTAATGATTTAAAGAGAACTGTGCATCTGTGCCCAAAATCCTGAATCAATGTATTCGTAACTGTCATTGGTTAGTTGCGATTTTGTCATTGGGCGGAATCTAAAACATGACTGGAAACTGATATGTTTCTCTCACTTCAAAAAGGATGCCCTGATCAGGGAAATAGTAACTCAGAGATCTCAGGGGTTTCCCCTGACTCTTGTGATCAAAGCCGGCATCTCTCCCCCCAACATTGGTCAAAGCCAGCATCTCTCCCCCAACCTCCAATCAACACAGGCATCAGCCTCTTTCTCACTCTCTCTCTCACCAACCCCCACCCCAAAAACATTCATTGCTGGAGTTGGACCCCTCCTCACAATCAGTCAATGCCAGCATTGGATCTCTTGCCCCTTCATCTCCCAAACTGTCAACCCCTGTTCTGAACCCTTCGTCCCCATTGAGCAGGTATTGCCGGCAACCCCATCGCTCCCACATCTGATCCACCCTGCAAATATAGATTGTGGTTCCCATCCCTCGTGAGGGTCTCACCACCCCTGGCACTGGCCATGTCCCTCGCCCCCAGGGGTTGGACGCACCCCTACACCCTAGGAGGGGGAATGGTTGGGGGATCCCCACAACTTGTTTGCTACTGGTTGATGTAACACCACTTCAGGGAAGTTTGGAAACAGGATGAGGAGTCAACAATACTTGGCAGGGATGCGGGTGTGTTTAATGATATTAGAATTTATGTAAATGCATTAAAATGTGGTTCTTGCGTTTGATGTTGGGAGATTTACTCCCATACTGACGAGGAGTGAAGAAAACCACAGAACGCAATCTGCCCAAAGAGAATCACATTTCCTGATTTTTCAGCCCTGAGGTCTCTGAGTTATTATTTCCTCTGATCAGGGCAGCCTTTTTAAAATTTCGGTCAGATCCTGACATTTTAGATTCAGGGCAATGGTAAAATCAAACTAACAATGACAGTGATGAGTATCTTAATTCGGGATTTTGGGCACAGATCCGCAGTTCTCTTTTAATCATTACAGAGTTAATACTGAATTCAACTTTAATGTGCAAGAATTGGAAAATGTCACATTGGTGCAGTGGCGAGAGAGTGAGTTTCTGGGCTGAGAGTTGGGGTATATTGATGAAGCAAAGCAGATCACTCACAGTGAACGTGGCTGAAAATCACCCCATACTCTCTGTCTCTTCAGGGGCATTGGTCACCATCGATCTCCATGTTAATCTTGCTCTTGAAGCATAGATCATCTTTATTGGTAATATATTAACCCAATTTGAAAGGCTCCTTAGCAAGTTTGTTCTGTTTACCTCGCTCTCTTTTACCACCTATTTTTCTCATCAGCATCCGAATTTCTACAACATGATTTTTTATTATGCTCCCAAAAATTCTAGCTGTCCCTTCCTGTTTTAGTCAGAAGAATTCTTTTGGACTCAGATTTTGCTAGCACCTCTCCATTTGTAGTGTGACTTGTCTGACATGGAGGGGATTCTCTGGACTCCCTGAAATATGTTTCTTGAGGTGGGAGGCAACACACCATTCACCAGCAACAGAATCTTCTGGTTTCGCCACAGTCAATAGGATTTATCATTGACTGCAACCCACAGGCACTGTTGACAAGACAAGAAGATCCCATCAGCGTGAACAGTCAGGGAAATCCAAACTTCATTATTCACCTCAAAAACCACAGCCTTGATTCATCTCTGCATTGCTTCAAAAACCAACACTCATTTCCATATGTCGGAATTGGTGTGATGTAGCACGTTGCCAGTTGGAAAGGATAAAGGAAGTGCTAAGTCTCTGCTGGTTCATTCTTGTGAATCTTACAATGAATTCACTGAAGTAATTATGCAAGATTGAGGAAGCAGATCTGCTTGCCCTCTTAATTATAGAAGGCTGGAGGAAAGCAGAAAGAAGAGGAAAAACAAGAATAGTGACAAAAATGAACAACTGTCATAAGGATAATAACATTTATAGCAATACTGTCACAAAAGTATGGAGGAGTAATAGTATTTCCCCTGTACACTATTTGGTACCTGAATAACTATGTTTCGAACATACAGAAACATAGCTAGGCTAAATGTGTGGGGTTATGGGATTATAAGGATAAAACCTGGGTTAGTGCAGACATGTTGGGCTAAATGGCCTCCTTTGGCACTATAGGTTTCTATGGGGATAGAGCCTGGGTGGGATTGTGGTTGGTGCAGACTTGATGGACCGAATAGCCACCTTCTTCACTGTATGATTCAATGATTCTATAGCAACATAAGAATTAGGAGCAGAAGTAGGCAAATTCAGCCCTTTGAGCCTATTCCGTTCAATCAGATTATGGCTGATTTCTCCCTGGTCTCAAATCCACATGTTCCTCATATCTCCTTAACCCTTTCTTTATTAGACATATCTATCTCCTTCTTGAAACCGTTCAATGATTCCGACTATGGGACAGCAAGTTCTACAAATTCACTACCCTCTGCAAGAAGTAGTTCCTCCTCACCTTGGTTTTAAATCAACCGGCCCTCAATCAAACTATATGGTAATTTCTTCTCCACTCACCATACTTATTTATTTCAATCACACGACTCTCCCTTCACAGAAAATTGAAGGTTTCATTTTAAATTACACAGTAATAAGATTGAATACAATCTTATAACATTTCTGAAACTTATTTTCAATGGAAGCCTTCCAGTGAACAGCAAATGGGAATTTTATATAGAAGTATTAGATCATATGCTAATATTCACAGCTTAATATTTAAGCGATACTGTTAATTTCCTCATTGGAAGAGTTCCGTCAGATGATCTGTTAATTTGTAACTGCTTAGGTAATTTCAAGGTTCTTGATGCTAATTCTCTGTCACAGTGTGACAAAAGTTGTTTAAAGTTTAAAGTTTATTTATTTGTCACAAGTAGGCTTACATTTACATTGCAATGAAGTTACTGTGAAAATCCCCTAGTCGCCACACTCCGGCACCCATTCAGGTGCACTGAGGGAGAATTTAGCATGGCTGATTCACCTAACCCATACATCTTTGAAGTGCGGGAGGAAACCGAAGCACCCAGAGGAAACCCATGCATTCACAAGAGGAATGTGCAGATTCCAGACAGACAGTGACCCAAGCCAGGAATCAAACCTCCCAATATAGGTCATCAGATAGATAATTATTAAATAGCTTTGTGTGCTCAGAAAATCATAGTATTACCATATAATAATCATTATTTGTTATATATAATAATCATTAAAGACTGAGCACTGTTTCAGTGCGACACACTTGAACTCATTGAACAAATGACCCAGAGAAAGCATATTGATGCTTTATACTCAATATTTTATGAAGGGAAATACTCCATGATATTACTTAGCAACCATATCCCATGGTCCCTTCTGATGGAAAATTAAACAAAAGTGCTGTGGCGATATATAGAATCACATTTTAAATGGATTTATTTAAGTGGAAAGGATTTAGAGAATTATTGGTGAATGGTTTCAAATTTGTGACTTAAAAGGTACAACATTTTATGAAATGTGGAAGATAAGAAACTTGTTGGGAAGGTGAGTGGTGATGAGAATAGCAAAAAATTTCAAATGATTTAGATAAATGATTTTTGTTGGTGGAGTGGTAGATAGTGAAGAGGGGTGTTTTAGTTTACAGAGTGACTTGGACAAGTTGCAGAGCTGGGCCGAGAGGTGGCAAATGGAGTTTAATGTGGAAAAGTGTGAGGTAATGCACTTTGGCAGGAACAATAAATGTGTAGAGTATAGGGCTAATGGTAGGGCTCTTAATAGTGTTGAGGAACAGAAGGATCTTGGTGTATGTGTCAATAGATCCCTGAAAGTAGGCAGTCAAGTGGATAAAGTTGTTAAGAAGGCATATGGAGTCTTAGCTTTTATTGGTAGGGGGATTGAATTTAGGAGCCGCAGCATCATGTTGCAACTGTACAAAACTCTAGTGCGGCCGCACTTGGAGTATTGTGTGCAGTTCTGGTCGCCACATTATAAGAAAGATGTGGAGGCATTGGAGAGGGTACAGAGGAGGTTTACCAGGATGTTGCCTGGTATGGAGGGCAGGTCCTATGAAGAGAGGTTGAAGGATTTGAGGTTGTTTTCGTTAGAAAGGAGGCGGCTAAGAGGGGATCTTATTGAAGCATATAAGATGATTAGAGGTTTAGATAGGGTGGGCAGTGATAGCCTTTTTCCTAGGATGGAGAAAGCTAGCACGAGGGGACACAGCTTTAAATTAAGGGGTATGAGTTATAGGACGGATATCAGAGGTAGGTTCTTTACTCAAAGAGTGATTAGGGAGTGGAATGCCCTGCCTGCAGCTGTTGTAGATGCGCCAAGTTTGGTGGCGTTTAAGAGGTTAATTGATAAGTATATGGAAGAGAAGGGAATGGTTTAGTTTGGAGGGGCATTGCTTTTTATTTTGGTCGGCACAACATCGAAGGCCGAAGGGCCTGTTCTGTGCTGTATTGTTCTATGTTCTATAGTAAAGTGAATGAGTAAAGTCATAGAACAACATGGACAAACATGAAGTTATCCACATAAGACGGAGAAACAGAATGGCAGAGTATTATTTATGATGTGGCGATGCCAGCGTTGGACTGGGGTAAACACACTAAGAAGTCTCACAGGTTAAAGTCCAACCAATTTATTTGATAGTAAATTCACAAGCTTTTGGGGTTGACGAACCTACGAAGGGGCAAACCCCAAAAGCTTGTGAGTTTACTATCAAATAAATTGGTTGGACTTTAATCTGGTGTTGTGAGACTTCTTAAATAATACAGAGTATTATTTAAACAGTAGTAGCTTGGGAAATGTTGATGTAGAAAAGGACCAGGCTGTCCTAGTACACCAATCACTGAAGGCAAGCAGTTAGGAGGGCAAATGATATGCAGGCCTTCATTGCAAGAAGGTTTGGGTATAGAAGCAAAGATGTTTTACTGCAGGTGGGATTCTCCCAAAAAAATTCCAAGTGCCAAATTCACATTAAAACTGGAAGAAAGGCTGCTGTTTTTTTTTCAAATGGGATAAATCTCTCACATTTTGTGCACTGCAGAGTGCACCAGCATGAATCTCATTAAAAATCTGTGGGCGAGACCTATTCCTGTTGGAGAAGCCAGTGGCATAGTGTTGATCGGGATACTGCTCATGCTCCGATCTGTCAGTGCTGCAATGGGTGCATGCGCTGTAGCTCCGCACTGCTGCCCTCCTGATCTGTGGCCAATCCAATTGCTGGCCAGCAGAGCAATCCCTCATCATTGGCCATGCAACCCTTCCACCAGCTGATCACTTGTCTCCCAGACGTCAGTGGCAAGCTCCAATCCACCTCCTCATGGTCCCTCCCCCTCCCCCACAGCCCCAAACATTCCAGCTGGCTGACCACCTCCATCCCGATACCCAGTCCCAATTGTTGACTTCCCTTCCTCTCGTCACCAAACCCAAGTGTAGTGTGGTAGCAGGACCCCGTACTTCCAAATTTACCTCCCAGATGCCCCACCTCCCCCAGTAAGCCCTGTCCCCCTCTGACCTTGCCCCTTTGGCACTGCCCAATGCCCAGAGAGCAGTGCAAGATGCCAGAGCCAAGTAGTCAGGCTGGCACTGCCAATCTGACAAAGCCCAGGAGGTACCCCCCCATGCTGCCCAACCTCTTGGTGGCCTCTGTAGTATCCCTTTCCTCCAGTGGGTTGAGCTGCCAGCACCCTGCTGGTGAGAGCTATTATAAATCCTGCTGGAGTGAAACACATCTGGTTGCAGGGGGGTGGTTTGGGGGGTAGATGCTAATGAGACTGAAGACCTCAATCCTGGTGCCACTAATAATATTAAAATCTTGATTTGTATAATTTATACAGCTTTGCAAGAGCCATGGTGCACAGCGAGAAGCCCGCCACACAGCTAGAGCAGTGCAGCAGGCTGGGAGAATTGCCTCCCATACTTGGAGCACTGTGTGCCGTTGTTGTCTTCTTGCCTAAGAAAGGATATAATTGGCACAGTGTGAGTGCAATAAAGTTTCACTAGACTGAGTCCCAGGATGGTAGGATTGTCGTATGTGGAGAGATTTGGTCGAATGGACCAATATTCACTAGAATTTAGAAAAATGAGAGGAGACCTAATTGAAACAAATAAAATTCTGGCAGGGCTAGAAGACTGGATAAAGTTTTACAACACCAATTTTAAATCCAACCAATTTATTTGATAGTAAATCAGCGAGCTTTCGACCTTTTGTCTTCATCAGGCAAATGCAGTGTTCTGGTCTGCAATAGCACACATATCAACACAGACAGTCACAGATTGCTGATTAGAATGCGAATCCTTACATCTAATCTGCTATTCAAGTGTTAAAGTGGCTAACAATGTGTGTGAAGGGAATCCTGAGTATTGGTTAGAGAATTGTGTATTTTCTCCAGACAGCACAGTAAGTGAGGTTTTTTGCTAACCCAGGCAAGTTACGGGGGTTACAGATAGTGTGACATGAAGCCAAGATCCCTGTTAAGACCGTCCTCATGTGTGCGGAACTTGGCTATCAGTCTCTGCTCAGCGACTCTGCGTTGTCGTGTGTCATGAAGGCCCCCTTGAAGAACATTTACCCGAAGGTTGGAGGCCGAATGCCTATGACTGCTAAAGTGTTCGCCCACAGGAAGGGAACTGTTTTGCCTGGTGATTGTTGAGCGATGCTCATTCATCCGCTGTCGTAGTGTCTGCATGGTCTCCCCAATGTACCATGCTTCAGGACATACTTTCTTGCAACGTATTAGGTAGACAACGTTGGCCGAGTTGCAAGAGTATGTACTGTGTTCCTGGTGAATGGTATCCTCACATTTGATGATGTCGTCCATATCTATGATCCGGCATGTCTTGCAGAGGTTGCTGCGGCAGGGTTGTGTGGTATTGTGGTCACTGTTCTCCTGAAGGAGAACAGTGAAACATGGTACATTGGGGAGACCATGCAGACACTACGACAGCGGATGAATGAGCATCGCTCAACAATCACCAGGCAAAACAGTTCCCTTCCTGTGGGCGAACACTTCAGCAGTCATGGGCATTCGGCCTCCGACCTGCGGGTAAATGTTCTTCAAGGGGGCCTTTGTGACACATGACAGCGCAGAGTCGCTAGCAGAGACTGATAGCCAAGTTCCGCACACAGGAGGACGGTCTTAACAGAGATCTTGGCTTCATGACACACTATCTGTAACCCCCGTAACTTGCCTGGGTTAGCAAAAAATCTCACTTACTGTGCTGTCTGGAGAAAATACACAATTCTCTAACCAATGCTCAGGGTTCCCTTCACACACATTGTTAGCCACTTTAACACTTGAATAGCAGGTTAGATGTAAGGATTCGCATTCTAATCAGCAATCTGTGACGGTCTGTGTTGATGTGTGTGCTATTGCAGACCAGAACACTGCATTTGCCTGACAAAGACAAAAGGTCAAAAGCTCGCTGATTTACTATCAAATAAATTGGTTGGATTTAAAATTGGTGTTGTAAAACTTTACTGAGTTTACCCCAGTCCAACGCCGGCATCTCTACATCATGGAAGACTGGATGCAGGGATGTTGCTTCTTGTAGCTGAAGGGTCTAGAATAAGGAAATAATATAATGTTGGAATTGTATAAAACATGGGTGAGACTACAACTGAAGTATGGTGTGCAATTCTAGTCACCGCATTACAGGAAGAATGTGACTGCTCTGGAGAGAGTGCAGAGGAGGTTTACAAGAATGTTCTTAGGACTTGAAAAGTGTAGGTATGAGATGAGATTGGATTGGCGGGGGTGATTTACCTAGGAACAAAGAAAGCTGAGAGGTGACTTGTTAGAAGTGCACAAAATTATGAGGGGTAAAGATAGAGTGGAGAGGATAAAATTGTTTCCCTTAATGGAGAGTTCTAGAACTGGTGACATAGATTCAGATAAGTGGCAGTAAGTGTGGAGGGAACCCAAAGAAGAACCTTTTTCTTAGTTACTTAGGACTTAGTGGGTGTCTGGAATTTGCTGCCAGAGATGCTAGTAGATGCAGAGACTCTAAAATTTTTAAAGATCTGCACCTTAAGTTTGTAAGCTACATGGCTGTGGACCAAGTGCAGGAAAGTGGGATTAGAAAGGACACCTCGGGTGTCTGTGAGCTAACATGGACAAGATTTGCCAAATGGCCTCTTTCAGTGCTGTAACTTTTCTATTGTCCCGTGATTCCAAGGGAGTCACATTTTCAGGATATGGAGTGCACTTAGGACTGAGATAAGGAGAAATTTCTTCATTCAGAGGGTGAATTTTCTATAGAGTTTTCTAGCACAGAAGGCTGTGATGGCCAAATCTGAATATATTGAAGAAGAAAGTAAATAGATCTCTTAGACTCTAAAAATATCAATGGATATGGGGAGAGGGTTGGTGCAAGGCCTTAGGATAAAGTTCAGCCATTTTAATGTTGAACGGTGGATCAAACGCGAAGCACCAAATGTCCTACTCCTGCTTTAATTGTTTCTATACTTGTCATCCATTTAAAAAATAAAATTTGTTTCAACTCTCCCCTTCATCAAATATTCTTCCCCTTTCTAATCCATCCCAAGTCTGGTTAGTAATCCAGTTAGGTTCCACTCCTCCTTATCTCACCACTCCCAATATTACAGACATTATTCCTAAAATGATTTGTAAGTCAGCATGTCTAAGAAAACATATGAGAATTGTGAAGGAAGAAAACAAGAGCCTAATTCTATTCTGAAAGTTTTATCAATCAGAAATCCAACAATATAAATACAACTTGTCTTTCTAAAAATACTGATTTTTGGATAATTTGCTGTTGAGAAATATTATGATTTTCATAATACTAGTATTGATATTTTAGCAAAAGTAACAAATTTTTTTGTAACAAAAGTAACAAATCTGTATTGTCCAATTTTTCTCTCAGGTCAACCCAAATCAAGACATACTCTTGGGACAATGCTCAGGTTATATTGGTTGGCAACAAATGTGACATGGAAGATGAAAGGATAGTATCGATGGAGAGAGGAAAACAGTTGGCAGACCAACTGGGTATGTTTGGCCAATGTGAAATGTCTTGTTTAGCTGACATTTAATGCATTTTGTTGATAACACATTGTTACAAATTCAGGTTTATCCTCTCGAGTAATCATATATTGAGCCAAGTTGATTCTCAATGCTGCAGTGATAGTGCAGCTTTTAGACTAGATTTCATACCTTTTGCATGCATTCCATTCAATCCTTCTGAAAGTGAATTGGACAAATACTTGATAAGCCGAAGGCGGACGTGAATTGTTAAACTGCCTAATTCATAATAAGGTGACCATACAAAACATTCTTTGTCTTAACTATCTCAGTAGCAGAAAACCTTCTGGTATCCCATCATTCCCATTTGTAAGTATGGCTATAGTGCTCCCCCCTGCACAGATACGTGACGTTAACATGGCAATGTCTTGTGTCCTGGATTAGAAGTGGAGATATGGCAAGATAAAGTACCGAAGAGCAATGGCATCATCAGAATTCCAATGCGCATTTATTTAAAGTAGTCCTATATTTTAAACAGTTCTAAGATTCTAGAAGTGAAAGTGAATTTTGATATCGAGACCCTTAAGATAAATAAGCATCAATTAGAAATTATCTTATGGAAAGCAAAATTTATCTCTGTGACGAATTACATGATAACTGATCAATATGGCTTAATAAATTCTCTGCTGAGCATATCTGAATAATGCTAGTACAAAATTAAATGAAAATCTTTAAACTGTAAAGTTTATTAGTCACAAGTAAGGCTTGCATTAACATTGCAATGAAGTTACTGTGAAATTCCTCTAGTCACCACAGTCCAGCATCTGTTCAGGTTAATGCACCTAACCAGCACGTTTTTCAAAAAGTGGCAGGAATGCGGAGCACCCGGAGGAAATCCTCGCAGATATGGGGACAAGGTGCAAACTCCACACACAGTGACCCAAGCCAGGAATCAAACCTGGGTCTTTGGTGCTATGAGGTGCCACGATGCCACCTACAACTGACAAGTTTTTGAGGATTTTTAGTCATCATAAAGATCAAGGTGGAAACCGCAGGCTCGTTTTATCAGAGGCAGGCAAGCAATGCAAATAAAGTCTGTCGAGCCACAGTTATATCCGTGGATTGATATAGGAAAACATGGACAAGCAGAAGAGTTGTGTCGAAAGCACCCTACTGCAGCAGGATATAAAACCTCCTTCTACCCTAGGGGATAATGGTCGCACTGAAGGAAGGAGATAGACTGGGAGAAAATGAGGTCAACCAGATCAAAGAGAAGGGCAGAAAATATTTATGAATCAAACTTGGATGTTCTGGATACTGAAATATAGAGTGGGAGGGACACTTTCTTTTGAGTCATAAAAACATAGAAAATAAGAGCAAGAGGAGGCTATTTGGCCCTTCAAACCTGCTCCACCATTTATTATGTTCATATCTGATCAGCCAACTCAATAGCCTGACCCACCTTTCTCCCCATTTCTTTTGATCCCCTTTGTCTCCAGTGCTACATCTAACTGCTTATTGAAAACATTCAATGTTTTGGCCTCAACTGCTTTCTGTGGTAGCAAATTCCATAGACTGACCGCTCATTTTAGGAAACTCCTAAAATTTGTGATGGGAATTTTGTGGAGGGAAGCGGTTATGACAGTGAGTGCTAACTCCTTGGTCTCTAGGATTTCTCAGGAAGAAGATCACTGATCCAAATGGGATGCTCAGGGTAAGTGTATTCCTTCCAATGGTTCAGTTTCTGTTTATGGCACTATGATACATCATACCCCATTTTGTCTCGAGAGCTGTAATCTGCACGAATGCTCTCTGCTCCCATTACTGTATGCAATCTGCAAGTGCATCTTTCCTCACAGTGTATGTGCATGCAAACAAATCCCTCATTAACCAGTCCTGTGCTTTGTGCTTGTTGGTCCCGTTATCATTTTAAGTGTCCAATGCTTAGAATAAGATGTGTTGCTGCTCTTCAATGCTATCCTTATATCTTCTCTTTTCTTTTTCAGGAGTAGGTGGCCTGTAAAGCCTGCAATTCTTGAGCGAAAGGTAGTGGCCACCCAACGAATAAAACCCCTTTAGCTTCATGGGGATGAATTACTGGAACTCTAGAATGACATATGGTGGATGCTGTTGGGAATGGAGAAGTTGGAGGCAAGTAGCAGCTGTCTTTTTTCCTGGGCCATGAGCAGCTTTCCCATTTTATGTCTCAGGAGCAAAGATATTATTACAAGAAAAGACATTATGCCTCTTCAAGTGCTCTAGAGAACATCTCAAATTATCCAGCTTATCTCTTTTTTTTAGATAACACGCAGCAAGGAACTGTAGAGAAGAAGAAAAGATGTCAAGACCTCTCGACCTCGAAAGCTCACCACATTCTCAGCTACCACACCATTCAGTCTCACTTTCACTGACTCACTGCTCTATCTGAGGGAGCACAGCTCCTGCCAGAGTGGGAGGTTGAACACAATGACATGCAGAGGAATCAGGAGTGAAAATAGACTCCAACATTGATGAGAAGAGATTCCATAGGCATCAACCCCTGCTGGAAGACTCTACTAACTATCCACATAAACGTTTCAGTCAGCACCCTTGGGTGTGTGTTCACGTAGTTAGAAGGTGACAAGCAAAACAGTCAAGGCACTAGCAGTGGCAAAACAGCTTTCAGGCCAGGACACATTGGTCCAAGAAACTCTGGTGCCCAGAGTGAAGCCCAAATCATCTAAGGATCCTGGCTTCAGGCAGTGCTGGACAAATGCAATAGATTCAATGAGAGCACACAAGTTCAATAAGAGTTACTAATATTAAGAAGAAAGAAATGATGTAAGATGTTGGTGTGCATTAAAAGATGACAATTAGGACACAGAGTGTAGAAAGATAAGAAGTGAGATAATGGAGGGCATATAGAAATTGGCACAGGTCCATTTTTCAGAAATGGGTGCAGTATACATACAATTAAAAAGAGATAACTTCAAGTTTCAAGGTGTGATTAATAATGAAAAGGATAGAAATAGTTTTGCAGAAAGCAGCTGTGATGCCAAAATTAGAAGAAGAATCGAGATAGCCTAAAGTAATTTTGTGAAGATGAAGGATGTGTTAACAAGAAAACTCAAGCTTGTAACAAGGAAAAAATCCCTAGAGATGCTGCATTCCGTCTACTTTCTGACTCAGAAACATAGGCTGTGAACAAAAGATGTGTGGAACAAGTAGAAGCCTTCGAAATGTGAATGCTAAGACATATGCCGAAAATTCCATACACAGACCAATGAAGAGGTACTTAAAATTGAAAGACTAAGAAGAATTCTAGAAATGACATTCAAAAAAGAAAATAGTTGAGATTTTCTGTCTGTTCACACTGGCAGGATCTTCCAGTCTCGCCAACAGTGCACCCCACCATGGGTTTTCCAGCAATTAGAAGTGCATTCAGGACCAAAAGATCCACCATTGGTCAATGTTGAACCATTTCGCATGGAAAGTTCCGCACGGTGTTTCAGCAATTTGATCTGATCTGAAGCCTGCAGTAATCTCTTCTAGAGGGCAAAGTGGAGGGCAGGCATAATGGTTAGCACTGCTGCCTCACAGCGTCAGGAACCCGGATTCAATTCCTGGCTTGGATCACTGTCTGTGTACAGTCTGCACATTCTCCCCATGTCTGCGTGGGTTTCCTCCAGGTGCTGTGCTTTCCTCCCACAGTCTGAAAGACATGGTAGTTAGGTACATTAGCCATGCTAAGTTCTCCCTCAGTGTACCCAAGTAGGTGCCATAGTGTGGTGACTAGGGGACTTTCACAGTAACTTTGTTGCAGTGTTAATGTAAGCCTACTTGTGATACTAATAAACAAACTTAAACTTAAAACTTAAGAACAGCTCACTTCGGCCTAATTGGATAACAGACGACACTGAACATGTGAGAATGGCACGGTGCACACAAGAGTGACATACCATGACAGCAGATTTTCTCACAGGAGTAGCTACAAGTAGCAGCAAAGCTGCTCATTTTGAAAAGTCAAATTAACATTTTGCTATGTACTTAAATTGTAAGTAATTTTAATAAATGTTTTACTTGGTTGTCAAAATGCATCCTCCTAAAGCCCAAGCAGCTAAACAAAATACTTCATTAAATTAGCTAGCGTATTTATGACTTCCACAACTATTAAATAGAACAAAATTACTATGGCTGGAATTCCCCCCAAAAAAATTCTCAATCTGCAATCTGTGTCAAAAGGGGAGTAACTTCTACCAGTTTTTGCAGCGTGATTTTCAGAATGTATCTCTGTGCAACACGGTGGGATTTCCTGTGAAAATCAAAGGGCCACCCGAGGTTGGCAGCATAGTACTGAATGGGCCACTGTGTAAGCAACAATCTGTTAGAACCAAGATCAACCCGAGATCTGTCAGAGCTGAGACCGGGAGCCAGTTCCATCGCTGACCAGCCTCACAACATGACCTTCCCAACTGCAGCACCCCCCCAACCCCCGATTGCTCACTTTCCAAACCTCCCTGTGCAAACCCTGATGTCCTTGACCTTCCCCACCTGCCCCCAATCCCTTAACCCTTCATCTGCCCTGCTCTGATCTCTTCCCAACACCCCCCATCCCCACCCAAATGGCCAGCCCCAATCTTCCCTATCCTCGCTCTGTCTGCGATCTTAGTGCAGAGTGGCAGCAGGACCCCCGATCCTCACTAATCATCCCTCATTTAATCCCTTCCCCAATAGGCCCTACCCTTCTGACCCTGCCCCTTGGCGCTGCCCAATGTCAGTTTGCCCCTGTAGCAGTGCCAAGAGGCCATGCTGGCATTGCCAGGCTGCATTTCTCAAGGGGCTACACCCCTTACTCACAACTTCCTGGAGAGTCTCAAAGATCTCTGCTCCCTTCAGCATGGTTGACCGCCTGCTCCCCATAAGTGGGGAGCAGTTTTAAATTCTGTTGGAGTTAAGCACTCCCAGAGGGGTGGAAACGTTAATGGACCTGGAATTGAAGTCTCCAGGCCTGCTAATAACATGGAAATGCTCAGTTCCAATGCGGAACTGATTGCATCATGAATCCTTAACTGGAAGACACGACCCCTCCATAACCACAAGAAAGAACGCATAATTTACCTGTTGTTAATAATTTGTACATCATTCCTTTCAAAATCAACTTTTGATGTTACCTAGATCATCAGTCTAGTCTTTCATATGCTATGGTGTTATTCAGCACATTACACTTTATATATCTACATGTCAAAGATAATTATACAACTAACTCAAAAATGAACAGTGAAATTGAAAATAATTTATTAAAACATTTCTTGATTTAAAATGATCACCAATATAAGTCAGCACAGATAAAGTTGATCATGTAGATGTTATTTTTAAGCCTTTGTTAATAATAATATGATCATTGTAGACACCGAAGTTTGACATTTTGTTGTGCGTTTCCACCTCTGAAAAATTAAATACATTTAATTGGTTAACATAAGGCTGCAATTGAGAAAAAAATATCCAAGTTCTCAGTGTGGATCAATAACCGATAACTCCTGCTGAGAAGTGTTTGGTTGTGACAATCAGGTGTGGATATCTCCATTGTCACATCATTGACTTGTTGAGCTGACACAAAGGATTGAAGAATTGGAACACTTCTAAAACTTGAATTACTGCCTCCAGAAAAAGAGGACAGAAAATCAAAGAGCCATCACGAGGAGTAGAAGGCAGGTTTACCTGTAGCTCCTCACACAGCAGGTACTAAATCTTACAAATGGCCCCGTGGGGCCTCTTGAATCATAACTGGCAACTTTTGTGATGTGATGGTGTGAATTTTAAGAGGTCCAGTAGAATTTTGTATGCTTTGTAGCAGCATGGCTACAGTTGGCAGAATAAATCTCCGGTCAATTCTCTGATTCACAGAAAGAAAAACAGGAGAAATATTGGGCACAGACTGCTCTTTCTGATTTGATTTGATTTATTATTGACAATATTAGGGCACAATGAAAAGTATTGTTCCTTGTGCACTATACAGACAAAATATAGCATTCATAGAGTACGTAGGGGAGAAGGAAAGGAGCAAGTGCAGAATATAGTGTTACAGTCATAGCCAAGGTGTTAAAAAAAATTAGCATAATATAAGGTAGTCCATTCAAAACTCTGATGGCAGCAGGAAAGAAGCTGTTCTTGCGTCGGTTGGTATGTGACCTCAAATCTTTATATTGTTTTCCCAATGGAAGAAAGTAGAAGAGAGTACATCCAGGATGCATGGGGCCCTCGATCATGCTGGCTGTTTTGCTGAGATAGTGGAAGTGTATTCAGAGATGGGAGGCTGGTGTGCATGTATTGCAACTGTTAATCGAAAAACTAATATTTCTTATTCTTTCTACAAGGTTTTGAATTTTTTGAAACCAGTGCCAAGGATAACATCAATGTAAAGCAAACATTTGAACGCCTTGTTGACATCATATGTGAGAAGATGTCGGAGAGCTTGGATACAGACCCTACAGTTGCTGCAGGAAAACAAAACACAAAACTCACAGAGAACCCTCCTCCACAGCAGCAAAACTGCGGTTGTTAGTGACTTGTCCATAGGCATATGGAGGCAATCAAATTGTGTCTATATTGCAAAGATTAGTCCTTAGTTATTAGTCCATGAAAATGTTACTGTATGGCCTCTATATAATCTTAAACAAACCAATCTATATTTATTTTTTGCTGGTCTGTGCACAGTACTGTTTCCCAATACTTCTTGCATTAAAACTGACACTTAGCCAACCTTTATTTATATTGGTATCAGTTCTGCAATTTTTCTGTAGATTCGAGGTTTGTGTGACTGTTAACTGGAACAATGAGTTCCCAGACTCCGTGTACTACATTTATAACTTACTTAGATCTCCCTGCTTACTAGATTTATGTGGCCTTTCAAGCATTTCCTCGATAATAAATTAATGATAAATAGCTTATCCTCAGTCTGCACAAAACTGTGAATTCAGTAACAGAAATATATGCATTTAAGTTACAGAGTTATGTTAATTTGATTATTTGTATGAATACCCTGTGTATGAGTATCAATATTTCACTTAAAGGATAGAATTCCTAGATTATTAATAAGTATTTGAAAAATTAAAGTTTTGCAATGTATTTGCTGGCAGTCTCAGGCTACAGTTATACTATTACATTCATGTTGATGCGAATAAGTTGCCTGCGTTTATTGACACGAAACTGCAACGTATAACTGCAGATTCAGATTCTGATCTGCAGAGCCACCTATTGCAAGACTACCTCCAGTAGGTCATGTCACACCACTCATATATCAAAGGGTGATCTTCTTGCTCTATTGTGTCATGAGACTGTGTTCAGGCAGCCTGTTGGAGCTTTGTGATACTTGAAACTGAATTGTTCAAATGTTATGCGAAGGCAGATGCTCCTGACATTCTCTTATAACATTAAATATTACTTACCATGGGAGTAGAGTGCACATTTCCAGAGCTAAGCTCTGGCAGATGCAGTACAAGTTAAAGCCAGCTGTAGCCTGCAGTTAACTTTGGTTTTGTCAGCTATATTTTCCAGTTCACAGCTACCTGTTTCACCAACGAGCCTCATTTGTAATTATTTGTCATTAGCTACTATAGAGGGAGTCATTAATATAAATCTCTTTAAAATATCAGCCGCCCCCAGCAATCTTGAAGATAAGTTGTATCCACTAAGAATTGCATCTTTTTCAAGATTCTACACATAATTTTATTGCTAATTTACCATTTGCATGGCAACTCACAAATCTCAGAAGAGTGTTTTGCCAGCAGTTAGACCACATCATTAAAACTAATTACAAAGATAACTATTTTTAGCTGCAAAAAATGATGTATTCTGTAATGTGTAATATTAAATGTAACAAGAGTTATCTTTCTGGTGTCTGAATTTTTATTTTTACCTAATGGAAGAAAATGTAAAATGGTGCATAGGTGCTGAAGTAATCTGCGTTTTATATTTTTGTGTAGCCTCTGTATTGAGGGACAATAGGCCACTAAGTGCAATATTTCAGAATATATAGTGCATCTCTAATTCAATGCAGATATCTGTGCAAAGTTGCATACTATAGGACTTGAAATTAACACATTTTAATAAGTAAGCTTTATTAATGAGCCTAGTGAGTTTTCGAACCATTAATAGCATTAGACAAGATCATCTTTAATGAGATAACATTTAGCTTTCATCATTTTAATCCATTGGATAAAATCTGTAAAAAAGACCAGGTTCAGAATTTTCTCACCATAAAGCAAAGGGTGAATTTGTACTGTTTTCCTGAGATTTCCCACATCTTTTCTGCCAAAGTAATAGACAACAAGTGGGAGAAGCTCGTAAAAATTCATCCTCACTATCTTTTGTGGAAAATGACAATAAACATTTTTCAAATTGGACGGTCAGGAAAACAATACAACTACAACTAAATATTCAGTCGCAAAAACTCTGCTACATGCAACAAGTGAGTCCATTTGATCCATCTTAGACCATTATTCAAGAAAAGCCCTGTCATCCCTTCACTATTATAACTGCCTCTCAAATGACTGAAAAGATTTTGCCCCAGTCCCCATTTCAAACATTGATCATTACTCTTTAATGAAAAGGAACTTTCAAACATCAGTCTTACAATTGTATTTCACCAGTTTGAACTTGCCCCTTTGACCTACTTTTGTAGTATAGATGTAGTGGTTTTCTACATTTTCTATTATTTTATACCTCAATAAGATTCTCTTCACACACCTCCTTTCAGGGTTGAAGAGCCTAAATTTCTCCAGTTTTTCCTCATAATCCAGTTATCTGACACAAGGGATTTACCTCAGCTGTTCAGTGCCTCCAGGAATTGAATATTTCCCTTGTATCATGTACAGATGCCAATTCAAGCCCTGGATATGATATACTAAAGCCAGTATCTGCTAGCATGGTGTGTGATTTGCGAATTTGCAGAGACATTGTTGGTCTTGTGTAAATGTATGTGACACTGTAAAGTTATTTCTAAAAATACAGTTTGTCTGTGGAGTAAAGTTACTGAATATGTGTTCAGTGACCATTTTATGTTAGTGCGACTGAAAAAAGATTTCTGTGTATCAATGTATATTGAACTTTATTGTTAGCCTATTGCATGTGTGAATGAGTTTCTGATTGTGTGAAATGGTTACATTTTAGTATACTCTCTCCATTGATCTTTAAGTCTTCAAATTAATTGTATTATTGACTAACAATAAGGAATGGGTATATTGTACTGTAGTAATTTGTTCTATTTTTCTGGGATTGAGTAGTCCTGCAGGTTAAACAGTAGGCATTCATCACTGAGACAGATGAGACAAAATTCCTCCATCTGCTGACTTTAAAGTTCCTTATGAAGTAAGTTTTGGCCATGTTAATCCAATTCCTAAGGGGACACAGCAAAAAAAAATTATTAATTTGCAAACCCAAGAGGAAGATAGATGAAATAAAATAGAAAAATGTCACACAGATGATGTTTAAGTTTGAGATTCAGCCATGTTGTTAGGATAGAAAAAAAGATTTGGCAATGTATATAATTGTGCTGTCCCTTGACTTGTGAGTTTTGATGCTGACATTGGACACTCAAAATGAAAAAAAGTCCACTCCCGTCATGAGCACTAGCTTTGTATAAAATGATCTTTTTAAAAACGGCATTATTTTTCATCATTGCTGAACTTGAATTCTACATCCCATGGTTGAACTGGTGCTGTAGTTAAAATGAGAATAGCCTGGTGCAGGTAGCTGATCAAGTAATATAATGGAAGTGAACATAGTTTATAATTAAATAAAGGTTTACAGATATTGTGCAGACTGGAGATATACAGGCCATCATTTTCCCAAGCCTTTCTGGTGGACAAACTTGAAGCTAAGTGTAACTGCCGCATTTGTACATTCTACAAAATCAGCCACTGCCTTTCTTCAATATATTGGTTCAAGCTTGCTAGTTTTATTATAAATGTAATTATTCCAGTTATTTCAAAAAAACTCTTCAACCCAACACATCCCCCTCCTCAGATAACGCTTACTGCCCGTGAAAGCTTGGTGAGGTGGTGTCATTTAGACCTATTGATTGGTGTTGTAATTCCTTTATATCAATGTAAAGACAAAAATTATGTTGTTGTCTAAACCTGAAGGTTCTGTAGGTCCATAATATATTTTACCTCTATTGTTGGAATTTATTCTCAATAGACTGTACAGTAGACCAGTTACTTTGTGTTTGTCTGTGAAATATGTAAATGAATGTGTGTGTTTGAAGGGAAAATAAACTTGCAGAGACTATATCAATCACATTGACATTCTAATGTTGCTTCATGTTTCTCTTCAAGCATGCAATTATAATTTGAAACTTATTTTTCACCAATTGTTTTAACAAATCTATGTGGCATTTCTCTGACTGCTACTTGAATACATGATGCTTGTATTTAAATGGGCAAGCAATTTTTCTAAACCAGCAGCCAGAGCAATATCACACAAATGGAAGGCAATGGCTAGTGATGTTATTGCTAGACTATGAATCCAGACAGTCAGCTAATATTCTGGGGACCTGGGTTTGAATCCTGCTATAGCAGATAGTGGAATTTGAGTTCAATAAAAAATATCTGGAATTAAAAGTTGGTTGATGACCATGAGATGATTGTTGGTAAAACCATCTGGTTCACTAATGTCCTTTAGGGAAGGAAATCTCCATCTTTACTTTTTCTGGCCTACATGTGACTCCAGAGCCACCAGCAAATCTGACAAAAGATTGTCTAGACTCAAAAGTTTGGGTCTATTCTCTCTCTACAGATGTTGTCAGACCTGCTAAGCTTTTCCAGCATTTTTCTATTTCTGTTTGCACAGCGATGTGGTTGACTCTCTCCCTAACCTTCTAAAGATCATTCAGTCAAAGAGCAACTAGGAATGGGCAATAAATCCTGGTCAGTCGGCTATGTCCATGTCCGACAAATGAATTGAAAAAAACTAATCACTAAATCTAAGATCACTGAGGATAAATTTAGATGGCAGTAATTTATTTCATAAAACCAGTCAACAGTATTTATTGCAATGCACAATGCATCGAGTAAGAAATTGGTTATTTCTAATTCTATTATTATGAAAGCTTAATTTGTGAAAAGCAAGCATGAAATCTACTTGTGAAAAACATGCAAGATTTAACAAAGCTCATTAATTGTCCTCTCTTTGAGTTCTGCCAGCATTCAAATCAGTCCCAAACTCCAAACCAATTTCTTGGTCAATGGCTCATCAGAAATGTATGGCAGACCTTCAGTTGAACACAGGGCCAAGAAGGAGAAGGAAGTCCATGTTATTGCAGCAGGTGCTCCAGCAGAGCCAGTGAGGCACCATGAAGCACCATGGGCAAAATCAACCTCAATATGATAGTCGTGTTTGACCTGTTTTCAATGGATGGCTGTTGGGGCCTAGACTCGAAGTACTATCTCCCTTCACAGGGATATCTTGTAACTGTGATCAGCATTTTAATGGCCTACTGCAATGGAAACCTTTTATCCAATGGTGGTTTCTCAGAAACAATGGACCTTAAGCCTCCACTGCCATCTACATGCAGTAGGCAGAGGATATGGGGAGGCATCAGTGATCTAAGCAAATTTAGGGTGAGATAATTGCAAATTGAACAGTAGGAAAGCAAGATGATTCACCACCCACACTTTCTGTGCTGGATTGCAGGGATTAATCATAGCTGTTGTGTCCATTGGAGATGGCGCAGTTGGCACAATCATTATATTGCAAGTAATAGTCTCACAGCAAAGTCAGCTTGATGTTTCTCAAGATGGAGTCATTAAAGCATCCTGTCACTGCATCTAATTAACATGTATGATAAGCATATTTTGCGACTTTTTAATTCTATTGCTAGCACTATTATAAAATTTGACTTTCTATCTGATTTATCTCCTTTCAGTAGGGGATATAATGCTTTTAATCAAAATAACATGAGACTTTTGCAATAAATAGATGGGATGTATTCTGATTAGAAATGATTAAAACATTCTAAAAGTGGTAGTCACTGCTGACATGTATTTACACATTAAGGTTCCATATCCTTTACATATGTTGAGATTTTTCTAGGACAGAATTCAACATTGAGCCCCAATCACTGAATGATATTTATCTTGTCAGAAAAGTCACCAATTTCAAATTTATTCCTGTCACAAAATATAAAGGTGTCACAGACCCAAAAGGTACACTAAAGCCTCAACTTCAATAGGGTGGAATTCTCCCACTTTGAGAGTGGGTGGCTCCATTGGAGTCTGTCCCGCCGACCAGAATATTCGCATTCCGTGCCAGATTCTACAGTTAGATCTTCATTAAATATGCACAGGCAAGTTCCCTCCAACTCTCTTGGCAGGCTAGCAGCTGATTCATCCACCCGCCCTCAGCTAACAGGTTCCAAACTCTCAGTGCCACATTTAAACACCAGTCTAGCACACTCATATCACTGTCTCCAGCCCACATGCCTTCACCAGACTGTGCAGGATGTCAGCAACCCAGAAGGACAAGGCAAGAAGCCTCAAGAAGCCTGTTTTTTGATTCAACTACTTTCCCCTGCAAGGCTCCTATGCCTCAATTAGACCTCTACTCACCACATCTGGAATCTTTATAAATCCCCTACTGTAAATGACCCCCTTGTTTGTGAGCTTGTCATGCAGATTTGTCAGGATCCTGCTTCCCTCTCCTCAGTCTTCCCTCTGCCTTCCATTGCTCACCTTCCTCATCTACTTTTGCCCCTCTGCCGGCCATCTTGAGCCTGCACTTCTCCACCACTCCACCACCCCCCCACCCCAACTCCTAGCACTGGCATCCTTCCATGTTGTCCCACTTGTCTTCATTAGCCCACCACCCACCTCATCTCGCACCCTACCCCAGGTTGAACTTCGGATCTTTGTGGCAGTGGCTGCAGGAATACCACAGTATAGTCCTGTCCCAGCAGGCACTGGTGAGGAGATCCCTGTAGTCCCCAATCCCAGGTGATGCACAGATCCTATTCAGTGGCACAGAAAGGTCCATGGGTCCAGCTATACTGTCCATGAAGATCAGCTTCACTTGAAACTGGAAGGCAGGCATTGATCTGCCCCAGCAGAATTGTGAACACCCATCAGGAGCAGGGCAGCACTATGACAGAAAGTTGTACTCAACTTGAGATCTCTTCAAACTGAGGACTGCCTTGTGTGCGCCATTCTTCCGCAATCAGTTTTGGTGCCAATGTGATTTTCCACTGGCGTGATCTTGGAAGATTGGGAGGTCTGATAGAACAACAGCAGGCATTCATGAGATGCAAATTGACACAAATGAAATGTGTGCCACCTACCAGCGGGAAAACTGACCCAGCAGAAATGCAAAAGTAATTTTGCACAAGCAGCTTTCCAACCCCTTTGGCTCCTGCTAGATTCTCTATGTGGGTATGTTTAGACAATTCTATCCATGGTAGCTTTATGTGTATAGGAGTCCCATTTTAGAACTGATGGCTGGAATTCTCCAGCCATTCACACCCCACCATCACTGCCAGCGAGAACGCAAAATTTAGCGTCAACCAAATCTCTATATTGCAACAGGATTGAAAATCCCAGCCATAGGTAGGGTCAGAGAGTCTGGCCCAATGGATTCCTTTTGAAGTAAAGTTGCTGTTGTTCTGTAAGCTGCAATGGTAGTAAATCATAAATGGCAAAAAATGAATGACCAATTATTCTGTCTTTGGTGACAACAGTTGAGGGATGAACATTTTGCCAGAAAAGGGAAATCTTTCTGCCGTTTATAATAATGTGCCATGAGAAGTTTTACAGCCTCTTCCCAGAGTGGAGAGAGCGTCAGTTTAAAATTTTATCTAAAAGGTAACAATCTGGCAACAACAAAAACAGTCTGACAGAAAGACTTGTCCAAAGCTGGATACCAGGAGTCAGCAATTTTCCCAACACTGCTGACTTTATTTTCATGTGGCGAGATATATTGAAGACAGACCTGCTGGCCCTGTCTCCTCCAGAATGAGGCCTGAGGCAATAAAGAGGGCAGCTGGGTGATAAAGCTGGCAGGTTAGAAGGCCTGTCTCCATGTACTGCCACCACAATGACCCAGTTGCATTTATTGTTGTTAATCCATTGAGCCCTCACCCAAAAGACTCCCACTACGTCTTCTCCTTAATATGTACACATGTTCCATCCAAATCCCTTCCATGCCCCCACTGCTCCTCCATGCCCATTCCCTCAATGTGCACTAGGTACGTAACCAATGAGCCACGCAATAATACTATAAAATTGTTAAAATGCTTATGAAATGAAAAAGCTATTCTAAAAACCCTTTGAAAATAAGTTTCCTCTCACCTTCTTGTAAGGTTGTCAATCATATGCAGATAGTGAAAGTCACATTGAAGAAATCAGGCATACTTGAGGAATTATCAGGCAAATGACAGGCCCACAGGTCCTGGGGCATCAGTGTGAAATGAGTGGAAATATGTCAGAGTTCCTAGAGGTTTTTCGCACTCATTCACAGATGATGGGAGTCCATCCATGCCATTAGTAGCTCCATGTCTCTGACTTCTCTGTCATTGATGTGGTGACCCTCACAGAGATACACACGCAACAAATCATACAGTGGATGCAGGAGATATTCACTTCATGTCATCAGCCATGAGCTCTGCAGATTGGTGAGTGCACGAGATGTGCACAGCACAGCTAGACCTCTCACCAGAGACAAGGACAAAGACAGATGTTGGAAATTTGGGGCAGAGGCTGCCTGCAACCCTGAGAAACAGCTCTCAAAGTGCTCCTGGCAGACAGCAGCACCTCACTGCTCTTTGATAGTGACACCAAAGCTTCGAGAAGCCACCATGACAGAGTATGTGTGTCCGTACAGTTGCAAGTACGGACACACAAACCCATCCTCCTCCTTCCACATTCTACATTCCAGGCCAGGAGAGGAGGAAAACCAGCCTGAAAGGCAACTTGCATCTGGTCTCCCCACATCATATAAATATTTTCATATGTCAGCTTAAACTGTGAACCACCAGAAATGAAGCCGAGGTTAGTTAAACCCAATTTCTTAACCAAGCCCCAGTGCTCTCCCTTTCCCTGGTGATTGAAACCTGATGCCTGCCCTGTTCCTCTCTAGCTCTGCTTCTTATGCAAAAAGGCAAACAAAGGTCTATTGGTTCTTAGGATCATAGAATCCCTACAGTGCAGAAGAGACCATTTGGCCCATCAAGCCTGCACTGACTATTTGACAGAGGATCTTGCCCAGGCCCTCTCACCCACCCTATCTCTGTAACTTCATACATTTAACAAGGCTAATCCATCTAACCTACATATCCTTGGATACTAAGGGGCAACCCACCTAAACTGTACATCTTTGGACTTGGCCGTGTTTAATGGTCATTTTTATTAATTACTTTTTAAAATTCTTAATTTATTGCTTGGATTTTATTTTTGCTCTTCAAATTGATTATATTTTTCATAAAATTCCTACCGTGTAGAAAGAGCCCATTTAGCTCATTGAGTCTGCACCAACTCTCCCAAAGAGCATTTTACCTATCCCTGTAACCCCACACACTTACCCCACTAATTCCTCGAACCTACACATCTTGGAACACAGTGTTAATGACTGTGCCACTGTGCCACCCATTTCCTTTATATCTTAACTTCAGGTTTAAATTTCATGCCTGAAGTGTGTCAAACTAGATTTCAGGCAGCTGCTGCTGGGTTTCTTGCTGTATGAGAATCAAAAGCTTACAAGAACTCTAACTGCATTGTTACAAGGGGTTGGTTTTGCACTAATAGGAATAGGAATAACTGGAAACCCTTAGCTCATTTGGTAGCTTCTGTGCAGAGAAAAACAGAAGTCGGTGGCCCTTCATCAGAATAGACGAGCATCATAGGATGGAAAATTTGCTTATGTTTCTTTCTTTGCAGTTGCTGCCTGGCCAGCTGATTATTTCCATTATTATCTGTTAAGAGTTCAGATTTCCAGTATATTTTGCTCTCCTATGACTCACTCCAATCTCAGCACTTGCCAGGGTGGTTAGTTTCAGTTTAACTAGAAAATATTTATCACCCAATGCAAGGTGTATTTTTTTCTGATAACAAAGCCGACTTGAGTGAACAGGGATAGTACATTATTGTAGGTTGGTATTAACTTACTGCAAAAATTTGCAATTTTTACATTAAGGAAAACCAGAAGTCATGCACCAATAGAATATGTTACTATTAATTTAAGATATTTTCACTTGTGCATGGGATTGGTGTTTGCAATATTTCAGTAATTTAATGCTTTTGGATGTTGCTGACCAGATACTGCATTGGTGCAGTCTCAGGGAAGCACAGCTAGATATATAACATGAATGGCAAAAATGTGCATCATCATCTGACAAAGCAAATCTGAGCTTTCAATGGACGTTATAAATAGAGGCATAGAATACAACGCCAAGAAGTTTTGCTGAACCAGTATGAAGCACCTCAGTCCCATTATGGCTTTGCTTTCTAATTCTGGGCACATAAAGCATGTGAGAAGAGAGTTTAAGGTGGTGGGGGGAGGAGGGAAGGGGATGGACACAGGAGATGCACTAGGGTCCATAACTGTTGCCAAGGCTAGAAAAGTGTAGCTATGAGGAAAGATTGGATAAGTTGGGCTTATTTTCCTTGGACTGAAGAAGGCTAAGGGGTGATTTGATTGTCATGAACAAAATTATAAGGGGAAGAAATAGAGAGGACAGGATAAAATTTTTTCCCTTGGTGGAAGTTCTAGAACCAGGAAACATAGATTCAAGGTAAGTGTAGAAGGTGTGGAGGGGATGCGAGAAAGAAGTTTTTTACACAGAGGGTGGTGGGTGTCTGGAATTTGCTGTGGAGTGGTGGTGGATGCAAAGATCCGACACTGTTTTAAAAACTATGTGGGTCTGCGCCTTAAGTGCTGCAAGCTACAAGGTTATGGGCTGGATGCAGAAGGTGGGATTAGAAAGGGCTCCTGGGTTTCCTTGGGCTGGCACGGACAAGATGAGCTAAACAACTTCCTTCTGTACTGTACCATTTTTTCCCCTTATCTGTGGGAGGACCGCTTCCCACAGATAAGGGAAGCCCCCCCCAACGATAAGGGGAACCCCATTAGGACAAAGGGAACACCCGCACAGATAAGAGAGAACCTTCCCCCCACTTGGGGAAGTTCATCCAATGGAGCTCCCCAGATGAATCCCACAGATGAACTCCGTGGGATTGTCCCAGTGCCAGGAAACAGTGCCAGGGGGCAATGTTAGGTATTCCAGGGGCCTGTTTATTTCCTTTCAGAGACTATACTTCCTGTATGCCCCTTGCTGGTTCATATTTCACAGAACTTGTTGTGAAATTCACTGATTGTGACGTCACATCAGCAAAAGGGAAATTCTTAATGTGAGGGAACAGTGCAGCGAAGAAGCCTGAAAACTATATTTTAAAAATGGAAATTGGTTTCTCGACCTTCCTGGATAGAAAGCTCATCATGTTATTGGTGAGAAATGGGGAAAATCAGAAAATGAGATTTCACCAGTGAGATTCTTATTTTTTGACTCTTGTAGGATTTTGCGTCACATCACCATTTACCATGGGTTTAAAATCCTCCCTTTTGTTAGCACTCCTATTTTAGCATTATTAATTATCCTCATCCCTTTATGTTTCAGTTTTCTCTATTCCTTATCAATGCGTATCTTTCTATGACTAATGGTAAAACTAATTAAATGGTAAAACTGGCGGGTACAGAGGAGCAGTGTCAGGCAATACAACAGGACATAGATAGGTTGGTAGACTGGGCAGATAGATGGCAAATGGAATTTAATCCGGATAAATGCGAGGTGATGCATTTTGGCCGGAAAAATGTAGAAGAGAGTTATAGGATAAAAGGTAAAACTATACGGAGCATAGAGACGCAGAGAGACTTGGGGGTGCAGGTTCACAAGTCTCTGAAGGTGTCCTCACAGGTGGAGAAGGTGATAAAGAAGGCGTATAGTATGTTAGCTTTCATAGAAAAGGGTATAGAATACAAGAGTAGGAGTTTGATGTTGCAGTTGTATAGAACGTTGGTTAGGCCTCACTTGGAATACTGCGCCCAGTTCTGGTCGCCGTACTATCGGAAGGATGTGGAGTCCTTGGAGAGAGTGCAGAGGAGGTTTACCAGGATGCTGCCTGGTATGGAAGGACTGTCTTATGAGGAACGATTAAATAGACTGGGGTTGTTTTCCCTTGAAAGACGTCGGCTTAGAGGGGATCTCATAGAGGTGTATAAGATTATAAGGGGTATAGATAGAGTAAATGGAGGTAAACTTTTTCCACTTTCAGAAATGGGTAGGACGAGGGGTCATGGCCATAGGGTGAGGGGGGCTATGTATAAGACGAATATTAGAGGGCAGTTTTTCACACAAAGGGTAGTGGGGGTGTGGAATGCACTGCCGAGTAAGGTGGTGGGAGCAGGCACGCTAGGGCTGTTTAAGGGTCTCTTGGACAGCCACATGAGCGGTATGCAGATAGAGGGATATAGTAGGACTGTTTAACTACTGCTTTTTTCCACAGGTAATTCGGTCCATACTTGACCAACATTGAGCATGCATTCGGCAGGTGGTGCGAGGACAGCTCTTGGATGTTGATTCATGGGTTGCCTGGTACCTCATGTCGTAAATGAGTGCTTTATGTGGACCATCTGAAGGGCACCATGACAGCTCAGAGACTATCGATGTGGCTGTGCAGACACTTGGAATTGGGCCGGTGTCTGCGGGAGTTTGCGCGTTCTCCCCGTGGTTGCGTGGGTTTTCTCCGGGCGCTCCGGTTTCCTCCCACATCCCAAAAATTCGCTCTTAGGCTGATTGGGAAACAAATTGTCCCTATAGTGAGAGTCTTCCATATTAGGAATAACCTAAATCTATAATAGGATAATGGAATTGTTACTCTATAGTTATGACGGCGGCGCGGGCTCGTTGGGCCAAAGGGCCTGTTTCCCGTGCTGTGTTGCTCTAATTGCTCTAATAAACTGGCCAGGCAAATGGTTAACAGTAACACTGCTGCCTCACAGTGCCAGTGTCCTTGGTTCAACTCCCAGCTTGGGTCACTGTCTGTGTGGAGCTTGCACGTACTCCCCTTGTCTGCGTGTGTTTCTTCCAAGTGTTCCATTTCCTCCCACAGTCTAAAAGATGTGCTATTTAGGTGCATTGGTCATACTAAATTCATCTTCAGTATATCTGAACAGGCACCAGAGTGGTTTTCAAAGTAACTTCATTGCAGTGTTAATGTAAGCCTATTTGTGACCAATAAATTAATCATGTGTGAGCTACTTACAAATTGATATTCAAAAAGGATTAACGCTCTTAACATTGGTAGAAAATCGGCCCCAGTGATCTAGAACTGATAACGTCATCTAAACACTTTGGAAGCTGATTTTAACAGATAGGATATCGATAAGGTGGCCTTCACGACATGTGACAGTGCAGAGTCGCTGAGCAGAAACTGATAGCCAAGTTCCATAGACGTGAGAACAGCCTTAACCAGGATCTTGGGTTCATGTCGCTCTATCTGTAACCCCCATGACTTGCAACATCTCACTTATTGTCTTGTCTGGAATCAATACACATCTCTTTAACCTGTGCTTAATGCTATCTTCACTCACATTGTTTGCACCTTTAAAGCTTGATTAGCTTAGAAACTCACATTCTAATCAGTATTCTATCAACTGAGTATGTGCCTTTATATGCTCTGTTTGTGATTAGAACTCCCCACCCACCTGACAAAGGGGCAAAGCTCCTAAAGCTGGTGGCATTTTCTACCAAATAAACATGTTGGATTTTAACCTGGAGTTGTGAGACTTCTTACTATGCAAACTCCGCATTGAGAATGACCCGGGGCTGGAATCAAACCCGGGTCCCTGGTGCAGTGAGACAGCAGTGCTAACCACTATGCCACCATGCTTCTCCTTAGCAATGAGCAAATCCAAAGAGAGGACACAACTGTTGGAACAACTTAGCAATTCAGAATTGTTTGATAAATATAACAAGAAAAAGGAAGAAACGTTGAATGTAGAAGTAGAGTTTAATGCAGGTCCAACAAAAGAAATGAGTCAATTCTTTGAAAACAAAGCATGAGAAGGGAGAGATTATTACTAAATGTTATTGGAACAGAATGTTGTTTTCACCTTGGAAGAAATGGATAAACTGAATGGGTTGAGAAGCAGAGTGTTGACAGAGAATGATTGTGATTCTTTTCAGCAAGAAGAAGTTATTATGGCAGGAAAAATCTGCAGTGATTGAAGAAGAATTTCAGTAACAGAGTGTTAAACTGGTGAAAAATATCAGTGGATTAAGAGCTCCTGCGAAAAACTGGAAGTCAAGGTTGGAATGCTGATCGAGCAATGTTTACATGAGACAAATGGGCTTAGAGTAAAACTTGCACTTGCTGAGAATGAGAATCAGAGACCAAGAAGTACAACTTAATCACCAGTGATACAGAGAGATTGGAAATGCAGCAGTTCAGAAATAAAGCTAAATTGGAGACTGAGATTACATGCCAGAATAAGATTGCTGAAATGGTCACACTAATAGAAATACTAGAAAGAGAAGGAACTTTATCACACGACCTAAGTACCAAGAACATTTCCTTCACAAGTGGCATAGGAAGAAATCTCATAACATCAGGTTAAAGTCCAATAGGTTTATTTGGAGTCACAAGCTTTCAGAGCACTGTTCCTTCATCAGGGAGTGATGAAGTAGCAAGTGAATGATCATCCACCAGAGGAAGGAGCAGCGCTCTGGTAACTTAAGATTACAAATAAACCTGTTGAATTTTAACCTGGTATTGTGAGACTTCCAACTGTGCCCATCCCAATCGAATACCGGCATCTTTACTTCACAAGTGGCAGATCAAGATTGTGAAAGAAATATCAAAACAGAAGACTCTGCTGTCTTCCCACTGCCGCTGACAGCGCTGGGCCTGCCTCGTGAGCATCCTCCCTGTGGCTGCCAATTCATTGGCCAACCAGCGTGAAATTGGTGTCAGGGACCAATCACAGGTATGGGCACATCGCTCCCCCGCCAGGCCTGAAACTAAGGCCCATGTCTTTTTTCAGGATTTCTCACAAGAAAAATTAGGTTAATTTAGACCTATCTACTGAATTACCTTTATCATTTCAAACCCTCTGCCCTACAAATTCAGCACAACAGAAATTATGATAATATGACTTGTGTCACAACAGCAGGCTGTGAAGAGTATACAAATAGGAAACAAATGTTCATTACAACTCCAGGTACACTGCCAACTACATTGGTCAAAGACCAAACATTGATGTTTAGTGAGCACATCTGAAGTAGATATTCAAGTACTTCATATATGCAAAATTGATTCACCCTGAGACAGCCAGTGCCATTGTTAACCCCAACCAGCGGAAGCCAAGTCCAGAAGCAGGATTCTTCCTCTGGGGTCGGGATCCCCTTAATCAGAATCATTTCCGGGCCTTGCTATTACCTATCATGACAAGGCTACCACGATTTTTGTTAAGTTGACAAATTTAAGGCCAGAGTGCAAGATTTACAGGTGGCACGGTAGAACAGTGGTCAGCACTGCTGCCTCACAGCACCAGGGACCTGGATTCAATTCTAGCCTCGGCTCACTATCTCCGTGGAGTTTGCACATTCTCACTGTGTCTGCATGGGTTTCCTCTGGTTCTTCCATTTTCCTCCAACAATCCAAAGATATGCAGGTTAGGTTGATTGACCATGCTAAATTGCCCCTCAGTGTCAGGGTCAATGTGTGAGGTTATGGGAATAGGGCCTGGTGGGATTGTGGTCGGCACAGACACGATGGGCTAATGAGGCCTCCTTATGTCCTATAATTACGAGTTCTATGAATCTATGATCCAATGCTGACAAGCCAATGGAAGACCCTCCAGTGGTGAGAGAGTGCAGCCTGCAAATAGAGCAGAGTCAAGATGGAGATGCTGCACTGACAAAATCATTGAGAAAATAATTAGTTACAGTTACAAGATTGCAAGCTGGAGGAGTAATCCTGTGGCTATTTGTACATCAGCTACGAATGAAAGATCCTTAAATGTTGAAACAATTCAGGAGAGAGGCCCTAGGAGGCTGGTGGTAGGAAACTCCTTTACCTGCTTTCTGGTCTCCAACAGATTTCCAAATTTTGTTTGCTGTGTGCAGGGGTGTGATGAGAGTCACTTGTGAAGACTCACCTAAGTTGTCTGGACATAATCGGAATGAGTGACAATACTGAGTAAGGTGTTTAAATAACAATTTTGTTGAACATTAGTAATAATTTGAATAATCATAATGATATGAAAATTATAGTTGGCCTGTTCCATGACAGCAATCTAAATTGGCAAAATTTCCCCTTCCAAATACAAATTATCAAGTCTCCAAATAACTTTACATCAGGGTGGCTTCCTCAGCCAGTCACTCCACTGTCCCTTCCACTGCAATCTTCAATGGTTAACTACTCCACTCCTGCTGCAGCCCGAAGTCCTGGAAACAGTGTCCTTTTAGCAAATTTATGGCTCACTTCCAGCCTTTGACACCTTACTCAAAGCACAATCACAACTAGGTTTAGATCAATGTCTACAAGTATGATGTTTTTTAAAACTTTACTAAAGATCAAAAGTGAACCCGAAATAAAAGTACAAATGATTCTCGGCTGTAATAACCTATTTAAGAAGCTTATTTAAGAAGACCTATTATATGCTGCAACAAGCAAGATAACTTCCAAAACTTTATTTATCTGAAGATCAATCAGGAGGAATAGGACCCTCTTAGTGTAGAGCAACAAAGGTAGAGACTTGGGAACAAAAGGTAAGATCAGCAGGATTAGATCCATAATGCCCATGAAAGCTGGCCAAGCAGTTCCATAATGCACTATTTAGACTATTTTTCACATTTAACTGCTGTGACTTTGTCAGTTCACTCAAGGTGCACTGAGGACAAGCTTTCCAATTGTTAGCAATGTTTTCTTTCAATTATAGGTTTTTAAAGTATTTCAGGGGTTTGTTAACACCCTGCACATTCCACAATAGATTTATAGTCAATACTAGAGAAATGAAATCAATTTAGCAGATTATTATAAGCTGCATCCAATTAAATTGGAGAATGTGTCAATGGGGAGTACTTCCTGTTTTAGTGATTTTTTTAAAGAAATAGTCAGTAGTCCAGAAATCCATGATGATTCCAGTTTACTCCCATTATAGTTTGTGGGATTATCTGCTGAAACAGCCAGAACCACAGTCATGGCTTTGGATTATGCTGAAGTATCCACAATGGACTGACCTGAACATCAAGGCAGCATTTTACTGATTACAGCGTTAAGAAGTCCTAGCAAAACTGCAATTAATGGGATTTGGAGGGAAACCCATCCACTGATTGGAGTCATAGCTGGTTGTGATGGTTGCAGATCAATCATTTCACTTGCAGGAGTTGATCAGGGTGTGTACTAGGCCCAACCGTCTTCAGTTGCTTCCATCATAAGGTCAAAAATAGGGATGTTCGCTGATGACTGTACAATGTTCAGCATCAATCAAGATGCCTCAAATATTAAAATAATCCATATCCAAATTCAGAAAGACTTGGACAGTATCCAGGTTTGGACTGACAAGTAGCACTTTCACCACACGAGTACCAGGTAATGACCACCTCCAACAAATTGGGGTCTAATCATCGCCCCTTGACGTTCAATAGTATGATCATTGTTGAATTGCCCGATATCAACATCCTAGCAGTTACCATTGACAAGAAACTATACTGGAATAAATAACATGGCTACAAGAGCAGATCAAATGGTAGTGAATAATTCACCTCCCTGGCCCTCCAAAGTTCGATTGCCATCTATAAGTCACAAGTCAAGAGTGCAATGGAATGCACTTCACTTCCTCAGATAAGTGCAACATTCAAGAAGCTCAACAATATCCAGAATAAAGGAATTCCCTTGACAGCTACCCCTTCCATAAGTCTACAAACATTCCACCATCTATAAACAGTGACAGCCATGTATACTATCTACAAGGTGCATTGCAAGAACTCCTAGGTTCTTTAGGCATCATCTTCCAAACACATGACTACTACAATCTAGAAAGACATAAGGACAAGACAATAGATGCCTAAGAACACCATCACTTGGAGGTCCCACTCCAAGTCACTCACTATGCTGACTTGGAAATATATCACTGTTCACTGGGTCAAGATACCGAAATTACTTTTTTAACAGCACTGTGGATATACCTACACTTCAGACACTCACCACCACCTTTGAAAGGGCAACTAAGGACGTGCAATAAATGCTTGTCTAGCCAGCAATGCCCACATCCCACGAAATAACTTTAAAAGCACACTATTCTGCTGAATATAAAGAGAGCGCTTCTGGTTGCAAAGTGTCCATGATGCATGTTTTTAAGGGTAACTTCTGTTGTTATGCAATGATATACACAGACCAATTAACACAACAAAAACATTGCATAAATCTAGCTGAACGGGACTTACTTAGCTGCTCTTGTAGAGACCTAACACTGATGTAGAGGGCTGAATGGACTCATTCTGTGATCCTATGAGATAAATAGTCAGATAAGTGACCAGCTGAATTTTGGTGGCATTAGTTGAACGATGAACATTGGGTAAGACAGTTTCCCAGTCCTTCCTCAGTTAGGACTATGGATCATTTCACATCCAAAATACAGCTTCTCCAACAATGCAGTACTCTGCAGTGCTGCACTGAAATACCAGCATGGATTATGTACTAAATTCACGAATTATGACTTGAACCCATTGCTTTCTGACTTAGTGACATCAGTATACCACTGAATCAAATCAGGAATGAAGCATGAAAAAATATCTTCCTCAATTGGCTTTGGTTTGTACACAAACATACCATAAAGATGATCGAAATCCAATTATTTGTTGAGTTAAGCAATCAAAGTAAATTAGTATGACTAATAAACAAAATACTGGAAATCTGCCATTGTGATTAAAGTTTGGCAAGAATAGGCTCAGGACAGTGTTCCTGCTCTGCATTGGTATTTGAGTGGCAATTATGCTGCCAGCAGATGCTGTGCAAAGCACAGTTCTTGGTTGCATAGAAACATAGAAACTAGAATCAAGTTTAGGCCATTTGGTCCTTTGAGCCTGCTCCGCCATTCATTGTGATCATTACTGATCATCAAATTCAATATCCTGATCTCCCTTCCCCCATAGCACTTGATCCTTTTAGCCCCTAAATCTAATTTCCTGTTGAAATCAGACGTTTTGCCCTCAACTACTTTCTGTGGCAGTGAATTCCACACATTCACCAACCTCTGGCTGAAGAAATTTCTCCTCACCTCATTTCTAAAAGATTATCCCTTAACCTGAAACTTTGACCCCTAGTTCTGTATTCCGCTACCATCGGGAACCTTCTTTCTGAATCAACCTATCTAACCTTCTTAGGATTGTATAAGTTTCTGTGAGATCTCCTCTCGCTTTTTTCAACTCCAGTGAATATAATGCTAACTGACTTAGTCTCTCCTCATATGATAGACCAGCCATCTCAGGAAAGAGCCTGGTAAACCTTTGCTGTACTCCCTCTGCATTAAGGATATCTTTCCTCAGATAAGGGCATAAAAATTGCACACAATACTCCAGATGTGGCCTCACCAATGTTCCATACAATTGCAGCAAAAAATCCCTACTCCTATACTCAATTCTTCTCACTATGAAGGCCAACATACTATTAGCCTTCTTTACTGCCTGCTGTACCCGCATTTTCAGTGACAGGTGAAAGAGAACACCAAGATCTTGCTCAAATATCCATGTTTCTCAATTCACACCCATTGAAGTAAGAATCTGTCTCCCTATCATTGCTACCAAAATGGATAACCTCATGTTTATCCACATTATACTGCACCTGCCATGCACATGCCTACACACAGCTGTCCAAATCACTGAAACACCTCTGCATTTATTTCACATCTCACCCTCTCACCCAACTTTGTATCATCTACAAATTTGGTGATAATACATTCAGTTCCCTCTTCCAGTTCATTAATGTATATGGGGTCCTAGCACAGATCCCTGTGGGACCCCACTAGTGACTGACTGCCAATCTGAGAAAGACCCATTTTATGCCAACTCTTTGCTTCCTATCTGCTAACCAACTTTCTGTCCCTTTGAAGACATTTTCTGTAATCTCATTGGTTTTAACTTTACATAGAGGCCTTGTCGAAAGTCTTCTGAAAGTCTAAATAAACAACATCCATTTGTTCTCCTCAGTCAACTCTACCGGTTACATTCTCAAAGAATTTTACTGGATAAGTCAAGCATGATTTCCCTTTTGTTTTTTCTTACCAATTTGTATGGTTCTTTCTTGAATCTGACACTGTCTCAAATTTTCTTTTGACCACAATTCCCTGATGGGCAGCACGGTAGCACAGTGGTTAGTGCTGCTGCTTCACAGCTCAAAGTACCTGGGTTCGATTCCTGGCTTGGGTCGTGGTCTGTATGGAGTTTGCACATTCTCCTCGTGTCTGCATGGGTTTCTTCCAGGTGTTCCAGTTTCCTCCCACAGTCTAAAAATGTGTGGGTTAGCTTGATTAGATGTGCTAAAATTGCCCCTTAGTGTATTGAGACGAATAGGTTAGAGAGATTAGTAGGAAATATGTAGGGGTATGGGGTAGGGCCTGGGTAGGATTGTGGTTGGTGCAGACTGGATGGGCTAAATGGCCTCTTTCTCAGTATAGCATTTCAATGATCTCTATGACTCACTCTTACGCCAAACAGGAATAAAAAACTTTTGGAGTTCACCTATTCATTTTTTAAATGCCTGCCATTGCTTATCCACTTTCTTTCCTATCAGTAATGTTTCCTGTCTATCATGGCCAATTCATGTCTCATACCATCATAGTTACCTTTGTTGAGATTCAGGATCCTTATCTCATTATCAACTACATCACTATCCACATTGACAAAAAATTCTGTCATATTATAGTAACTCATCCCCAAGCATTCTCTCACAAATAGATTGCCAAATAATCATTCTCATTGTACAACAAGGCCAAGGTGGCCTCCTCCCTTATTGGTTCTTCAACATATTGTTCCAAAAATTCCTCTTCTATTGTACTGTGATATAATTTGACTGTCCCAATGCATGTGCAGTTTAAAGTCATCCATAATCACAGATGTTCCTTTCACAGATACATCTCTGATCTTCTGTGAAATGCTTTTCACAATATTACAGTTGCAGTTTGGTAGTCTTTATACCATCCCATCAATGTTCTTTGCCTCTTGTTGTTAGCTCGACACATACAGATTCCACATCATCTATGCTAATATCCTTCCTCAATTGTACCAACATCATCTTTGATCAACAAAACCACTCCACCTTTTCCTTTCTGTCAGTCCTTCCTAAACACTGAACAGCCCTCAATGTTTAGTTCCCCTCCTTGGTCACCTTGGAGCTCCAGCTCTTTAATGCGAATTATGTCATATCCCTTTATATCAATCTGTGTAACTAATTCACCCATTTTGTTTGCCAGCCTCTGACCTGCTCTGGCAGCCACAGTATTTATACGGCTAGTCCGATTCAGTTTCTGATCAATGGGAATTTCCAGATGTTAATAGTAGAGTTTCAACAATGGAAATGCCAAGATCAGAGATGGTTATATTCTTTCCTGTTGGAATTGATCATTATGTGGTACTCTGTGCCTGAATGTTGCCCTGGTCTTTCTGCAATCAGCACAGACTTCTTCAGTATCTCAACAGTTGCAAATGAAACTGAATACTATGTGATCCTCAGTGACCATCCCCACTGCAGGCCTGTGTTGGAGAGACATTCATTGATGAAACTGCTGAAACTGGTTGGGTTTAAGACTATGCTATGGAACTTCTGCAGTGATGTCCTGACATGACATGATTGACCTCCAACAACAATTATCTTCCTTTGAGCTTAGGAGCAGAGTAGCCCAAGTGATATCCAGTCAGAGCATCCGTGAGCAGATTATTGTGGAATAAGTGGCATTTAATGACATCTTCCATCACTTTGCTGACGATTAAGAATAGCCTGAAAGAGCTTTAATTGGCTGGATTAAACTTGCTTTTTTTTTGTGGGTAGGGCATAGTTGAGCAATTTTCTACATTGTCAGATAGATGTCAGTGATGTGGTTATACTGGAACAGTTTTGCTAGGTGTGTAGCTAATTCTAAACACAAATCTTCATTTCTATTGTGAGGATGGTATGACCGTTTATAAGCTTTGCAACATCCAGTGCCTTCCACTAACTCTTGATATCATGTCTGGCTATGAAAAAAGAGTGGGAGTGTTGGAGTAATTGAAAAGCTCTTGCAAAGAGCGCACAGTTCTGGACAAATGCACTCTTTCTATGCTGTGTGATTCTATTGCCTCAGCCTTCAGTCATTTTCTGGGTCTTAAATACTCCAATAGCAATATAAGAACATAGAATTTATGAACAAGAGGAGGCTTTTCTGCCCTTCAAATTTGCTTTGCTACTCAGTAAGATCATGGCTGACCTGGTTGTGTTCTCTACCTGTCCTGGACAGCAGTGCCCATGTCTTACAAACAAATAGGAACAACAAAATAAACTCATATAAGACAATAAAACAGAAAATGCTGGAAAATTTCAGCAGGTCTGGTAGCATCTGTGGAGAAAGAATAGAGACAATGTTTCGAGTCTGGATAACCCTTTGTCAGAGCTTAGAACAAAGAAAATCAAAAGAGATTTATACTATGAGGGTGGAGAGAAGAGGAGGGGGAATGAGGCGGGAGGACGACTGTAACTGGACAAATGGAATGACTGCACTGGAGCAGCAAATTGAAAATTGGAGGCAAATTATTTCACATGCATATCCATCAATCCAGTCTATTGCATTCACAATGCAGTCTACCAGACAGTGGAGAGACCAAATGCAGACTAGGTGACCGCTTTGCTGAACACCTTTGATTGGTCCACATGCAGGACCCATACCTTCCTGTCACTTGCCACTTTAATACACCACTCTGCTCTCCTGACCACATGTCAATCCTTGGCCTTTTGCAGTATTCTAGAGTAAGAACAACATCTCATCTTCCAACTGGGCTACAGCCTTCCGGACTGAACATTAAGCTCAATTTCAGAGCATGAACTCTCCCCTGAACCTTCATCCCATTTCCTTTTATTTCATTTTGTTTCTTCTTTTCATCCCATTCATCATTCTCTTTTATCACTTCCATATTTCCACGTCAAAAGGGAACCTCTGTTCTGCCAATTAACTTTGAGATTTTCCAGCATTTTCTGTTTTTGTTTCAAACTCCAGCATGTGCCAGATTTTGCTTTTACCAGATAAGGCAATGCATGGCCCACAGCTTTGGATTCTCCACATAGAAAGCCCATTGAAACCAGGGAGAATACACAATGTTGCATCATCTGGAAAGTGCCAGGATGGAAAAACAATAGTAACAAAAAGAAACTTGAGATGCTGGACTGCTTACACCAGGCAGAAGATCTTTAATACAGGATTTGAAAATTATGAGAGATTTGGTAGTGGGAATAGTGAAAGACTTTTGGCCAGAAGAGATAATCAATTTAAAGCTGACTTTAGGAGAGTTCTGAGCTGGTTTAGAAAATATTTATTCATACTAATGATTGTTAAGATGTGGAATGATTTGCCAAGAGGAATGCTTGAGATAAAGGCCATTGCCTTTCTTAAGGTGAAATTGGATAAATATTTGAAATTGATCATGGGAAAGAGAGCAGTGCATTGAGATTAATTTTGGACAGCTTCAGCAAGAGCTGACACAAACACAAGGATAGGGCCATTCCTTTCTATGCAGTACTTCCTCCCTGTTGGAGAAAGTTAAATAGCTTTCTGGCACATTATAAATAGCTCAATTTTTTAAAGAAGCAATTCCTTTTTGTTTTATTATTAAGGTGAGGTTGCTGAATCCATCTGCACTGTGAGTCTTAATTTAATCTCGCTCCTTCTTCGGTACCATGTTCTTTCTCCACAAAAAAAAGTGCCAGTTTAATGCCAATTAATGAAAGCGTGGGCATGTTTGTGCTGTGGGCTGGTTTCTATTAGGAGTTGTGCTGAGTCAGCCAAACAGCTGGTGTTGAGACAACCGAGTAAGTTTGTCATAGAAACTGGCCTATATTTCACTCTGCCTCTTTGTCCATCTCATCTGCCTTCTGTGCCTATTCGCTTTCTTGAGCCATCTGGCTGCAAATATCAGTTCATTGTGCAAACTAATTCACTGGTCAAATAATTTACAGAAGCAAAACATTTACACTATTCATCAAACAGCACAAAATGTGTGAGAGAGAAACGGAAGCATCTCACGAAGAATAACAAGCCATTTTCAGAACACAGCCTACAGCTTTCCTTACAACTTCTAGAAAAGGAACAGTTTCTTTAGATGAACTAGATATTCTTTGCTCAGCAATCTCTCAGCACAAGTCACATCTCTTGAGATGAAATATTGTGTGCAAAAGACATCAGCTCACAGTTCCAAATGATGCATTTTGTCTGAACTTTAGAACATAGGTTTGTGAGTTTTAAGCATACTTTCCCTTCTCAAGTTCATGCAAGCTTTGAGAGGTGATGGCAGAAGTTTATCTTTGTAAAGCGAAAAATCTTTGATTTGATTTATTATTGCCACATGTATTGGGAAACAGTGAAAAGTATTGTTTCTTGCACGCTATACAGACAAAGCATTCTATACATAGATCGCGGAGAAGGAAAGGAGAGGGTGCAGAGTGTCATGTTACAGTTATAGCTAGGACACAGCAAAAGATCAGCTTAGTATTAGGTAGGGTCCTTTCAAAAATCTGATGGCAGCAGGGAAGAAGCCATTCTTGAGTTTGTTGGTACACTATCTCAGACTTTCATATCTTTTTCCCAACAGAAGAAGGTGAAAATGTTAGAAAAGGGGAATTGAGGCAGATGGTGTTACTGCTGTGAGAGAGGCAACAGAGTGCAGTGCTGGTTTTGGCTCCAACTTGAGTTGGGGGGAGTAGACCCTCTGTTGAGAAGAGATTTAAATTAGAGGAAAAATAGGAAAAGTTGATAAAAGGAGATGTGCAACAGAGTCAAGAATCATAAATCAGGATTTTCCCATCCTGCCCACGATGGGAATTGTAACGAGTGGGGGCAGTCCATGCAAAGGTCTATTGATCTTGGTTTTCTCTGGTTTTCAGGTGAATACGTCTGAAAACTCCCGCCCAACATGACAGAGGGCAGGAAAGGTGGTGCCGGGGGATAGGGTTGAGGTGGGGGAGTGACTGACAGGGAATAAGATTAGGGAAGTTGAACTTTCAAATGGCAGCCCATGTGTGCATTTGGAATGAAATGAAACAATTGTCCAGGTATCAGCACAAAACGTTCTGTTTTTGCTTTGTGGCAGTGCATAATGTTTATACACAATGTAATCATGTATGGTCAATTTGATTGAATTTTTGAAGGGGTAACCAAGAAGGTAGATGAGGGCAGTGCAGTCGGTATTGTCTACATGGACTTTAGGAAGGCCTTTAACAAGGTATCACATGGTAGATTGTTGCATAAGGTTAACTCTCAGGGTGAAGTAGCCAAATAATACAAAATTGGCTTGATGATGCAAGACAGAGAGTGGGAGACAAAAGGCATATGACATACTTGTTTTCATTCGTCAGGATATTGAATACAGGAGTTGAGATGGCTTGTTGAAGTTGTACAAGACAATTGATAAGGCCACACTGGAATACTGTGTACAGTTCTGGTCACCCTATTATAGAAAGAATTTTATTAAACTAGAAAGAGTGCAGAAAAGATTTGCTAGGATGCTACCTGGACTTGATGGTTTGAGGTATAAGGAGAGGCTGGATAGACTGGGATATTTTTCCCCTGAAGCATAGGAGTCTAAGGAGTGATGTTATAGAAGTCTATAAAATCATGAGGGGCATAGGTAAGATAGATAGTCAATATCTTTTCCCAAAGGTAGGGGAGTCTAAAACTAGAGGACATAGGTTTAAGGTGAAAGGGAAGAGATACAAGAGGGTCTAGAGGGACAATTTTTCCGCACACAGGGTGGTGAGTGTCTGGAATGAGCTGCCAGATGTTGTAATAGAGGCAGGTACAATTTTTTCTTTTAAAAAGCCTTTAGACAGTTACATTGGTAAGATGGATATAGAGGGATACAGGCCAAATGCAGGCAATTGGGACTTGTTTAATGGTTAAAAAAAAGAACAACATGGAAAGTTGGGTCAAAGGACCTGTTTCCATGCTGTAAACCTCTATGACTCCATTACTTTTATGGCAATCTTTTTGGCAAAATCAACAAACAGAGGACATTTACTACTCCTGTTAAATACACTATGTTTCCTTGTTTGGAGAGAGTTTAATGCATCAGGCACACGTTTTGATGCTGATATATTGACTTTCATTTTATTTTTAGCTACATGCCTTTGAAGGGAGAAAGGGGATTTCTGTGAAAAATGTGACAATTAATGTGACAATCACTTAACCGATATCTGTTAAACCATATGAATGGTTTGTTTATTGAAAGAATTATGAACCACCTTCTCATGGCTACATGATTTGTTAAATATATATTGGTCTGTAAAAATTAAATTGCTTTCACCAATAAAGGAAAGTGTCATTAATTTTGCAGTTGACGCGGGGGTGATCTGTGCATCCAATATACACTTGTCCCTGACAGACTGCAGGTCACCTTCAGTCACAGTCCGCTGATGATTAGTGGGATTGGTATGGTCGCGTGTTACCCTCTGATGGGGTGAACACACAGCTGTTATCATCTTTCAGGTTTTATTGCTCCTGTCCTGTGTACGTGCTGACCCATGCTTTCAGTCTCAGGCAAAATGTCCTTGTTTGCAACATCTTAACTTCCAATCAGGTTATGTTTCTTTCCAAATTCCGTAACTCCAATATGTTTATATTATACATATATATATATATATATACATAATCATATTAATGTTGCATTTAAAGTGGAGAGCAAGTGCAGTGAGAATGATAATGCATTTTCATCTTTAAAACTCTGACCATAAGAGGGAGCACTTTACACACCAGAAGGAATAATTGACCATTCAGCCATGTGCCCAAATATCATGGCAATTGTTTTCCATCCAGTCATTTTAATAGATAGAAAAGTGTTCCTTCACTGGTTTGATTTATGTTCCAATTCCCAATTTGCATTCCCGGTGCGGCAAGCTTTGTTTTGGCAGCACAACAGTTGGAAATATTTCTTTCCAGGGAAGTGTCCGCCAAACGTAAAGAAAGGCCATGTGATTCCACTGCATTCGATGCAGTGTAGAAATGTCCTTCCTGTCTTGGAAATATAGGACAGTTATAATGGGGGATTTTAATCATAGGAATAATATAAAGGACGCAGTGGACTGCTGGTTGATCACCATCCTGGATTTTATGAGACAATTGTGATTTTGCAGTATTTTCCCGATATTCCAGGTTATTTACTTCCAGGATGATGTTTGTCCTGTGCTTTTGATCCAACATTTTTGGTTGCTTCCTATAGATTCACCAGCACCCTATCCCCTATGGCACTTTCCCTCCACCGTAATGTCAAGAGCAGTGCCAGCTTTCTGCTAAGGGAATGACCCTCTCTTCCTGAGAGATGTCCTCCCCTGTGGACCTCCAGCAGGTTCTGCTCACCAAGTACACATCATAGGAGACCTATCACGATTCAGCATGCCCTCACGCCAACGTGAGTGACAACACAGAAAGGGGGTGGCCTATCCAGTGCAAAGGCCTGATAATTATATTTGAAAGCAATCAAAAGGGGATGCCTTTTCATTTTCCATTTTCCCATTACATCACTGGCAGACAACGGTGACAATTTGGACAGAAAATCCCACTGGTGTGTTTTAGGAATCTTGTGAAATTCCTTGCCGCTAATCCCCCTACTCTGCCCCAAAACAGGAACAGAAAATGTGCCTCATAGCTGCGATTTCTTCCTGTCTTCTACCTTCCTTCCACTGGTCAGCACAGATTCACAAGAGTGAGTGAGGTTTAACAGGTTAAATTGTAAGCAGAAGCTAACCTCAGCCTTTACTCCCTTACATTTAGGTGATTAATGGAGGTGTTTAAAATAATAAAGGAATTCAATAAATTCTGGGAACCATTTCTTTCCGGAGTAGAATAAGCTGGTATTGTCATACAGCTGGAAATAGGCTGCTTAAGAGTGAAATCAAGAAGCATTTTTTTCACATGAAAGAAAGAGGAAATCTGTAACTACAAAATCCTACATTCTGCACTCAGTGGGAGAATAGTGAGCTTTCTGGGCCCTAATTTCTGGAATTCACTTCCTGAAGCTGTCTAACTTCCCTTCTTAGAAAAAAGACCCCTAATTCCATCTCATGGACAAATTTTGAGTTCCTCTTTCTAATCTGTTTCTTCATGCCTGCCTGGGAAGCACTTTGTGATGTCTGTAACAGCAAAGGAGCAATAGCAATCCAAGTTGTTGCATTATTGAAAGATGAGAATAAACTGATGCTCTCCATCTATTTTATGCGCAAGAAACCCATCACTTTTTAATTATAATTATAACATTTGCAATAGTCCCACGTTAGACTTTGTCTCTCTTCTAGCACCACCCTTATTTGCAGCTTTTTCACACTATTGACTTTATATACTCACAAATTCTTCTGCTCACCAAAGTGCTAAAGGAACACATACTGCTTGCATATATCCATACCCTCTTCCTCCACGATATATTGTTCTGTAGTTATATAATTTAAAAAAAACTTTATTCCAATCCAATTAAATCCAATTCAGAGTCCCAACAAGTTGGGACATTCCCGATCCAAGCTGACAAGAAAGGACTCTCACCATCTGTATTGGGCTTGATTTACAGGATCCAAGCTGATTGGAGTAAGTATAGCTCCTCCTCCAAGGCTTGATCTCATTTGCATCTTAGCCAAAAGGTCAAGATGCCATTTTAAAAAAAATTACTTCAATGAAGCTGAAATGTAACTAATGATTTCGACAAGTGCTGGTCAATACTACACTTGATCTTAGCCACAAGGCCGAGAAGTGGTCTGATTTTCGTTTGTTTTCTCAAGAGATGCTGCAGCTGTAGTAAGAAATCCTGATTTCTTTCCCGTCTCCTCCTCATTTCTTTGACATGCTTCCTTTTTTTATTCATTTATGAAACATGGCCTGTGATGCATGTGGTGTAGCGATACACAGTGCTGTTAGGGGTGAAGTTTCAGGATTTTGATTTATTGACAGTAAAGAAACAGCGATATATTTCCAACACAGGATTTTGCTTAAAACCCGCCTCAAAAGATAAATTAAGACATTTTCATATTGTAGTAACAGTTTATTAGTATTATAGTTTACTATAAGAACAATTCTAATTGCTCTCAGAGGGTGCTCCATCCTTGAGGAAAAGCACTTCAGCTGAAATAGAAGTTCATGGCCAGCAGAGGGAGACTCTTAGTAGACATCTTTTGCAGAGCTCTCCTCACTAGCAACGAAGCAGTTCAAGCTGCAGTGTAGGGTAAAGGCAAAGGATAGATAGAAGCAAGTAGGTAGAGTGGGGACCAGAGTGGGCTGGGGTGGAATTATAGAAAGTGGAAAGGGGAAAAGTATACTTGAAGTGGAGAATAGTGAAATAAAGGCTAAAGGCAGGGAGAAAGACAGTAATGCGAAGGTGCTGGGTTTGTAAGTTCCAGAGGGAGGTCACATAATGGCTGAGGGATTGGCCAATAATGGTGGCTTAGAGGCAGCAGTGAGTCCATGCTACTGATGATTATGAAAGATTTAGCAAGGATAATCATAATCAAGTCAACTTTCTGATGCATAGTGAGCAAGTGAAGATTGGACAGGGAAGTGTAGTGGTCTTGGGGAGATGGAGTGGGAGGAGGGATGTGATGGTGACCAGTTGAGGTAGAGGGGCACAGATGAGAACCTTTAAGAACTATGGGCTGGAGCTGAGGTGATGAGATTGGGGTGCAGGCTTTGACATAAGCAAGGCTCGAAGAGAATGATGACAGAAATGTGATGAGAACAGAGAGCTTGATAGAGGTGAGAATACTGATATTTGATGGGGGTGAGTTGGTGTGACAGCAGCTCAGGCATCTGTGCAAGAGGGCTCATGACCTTTGGACATTTTAGACATTAACAAGAAAACAAATCAGGACAGAATAAAAACTTGGCTTTGCCAGTCACACCCATAACCTAAGAACAATTAATTTTAAAAAAACGGTAAATACTTTACACTGGAACTGTACAGTTTATTTAACTTATTTTAATGTTCAGTTTTTTAAATAAAGTTAAATACTGGGGCAGGGATGGAAAATGGAAGTGGGGGCAGTTTCCATCCCAAACCTGACTCACTTTTACATAGGAGTACCCGGTTCCCTGGGTCAGGTAACTGGTTGCCTGTTGTGTACTTGCTTCCATGTACCTGGTCTGCCCCAGAAGCCTGTGTACCCCCATCAAAACCAGAATGTGCCCCTTATCAAGGTCATAATAAAATCTTTAACTAGGTTCACTATTAATAGAGTGGGCTGCCCATCTTACATTGTACTGGTGAACCTTGCCAAGCCGTGGGAACATTAATGGGAAAGCAGATTAATGCTGGTAATTCTGTCCTTTATCCATCCTCATTCCCACCGGCAATTGGACCTGTTAATGCAACCCTTAATCTCACTCTCTTGCGAGCATTTTTGAGCCAGCATGGAATCATAACGCTGCATAAACAGGGAAAGTAGGAGGATAAGGTTTATTTATTATTGGGTTACATTCGAGAGATTGCCTCATTTATGATCTGAATTACAATCGGAATTAATTTGGAATGTTGGTAATTCTTTTCTATTTCACAAATAAGAAGCGTGGGCAAAACTTTTACAGATGCAAAATGAATGAAAACCTCACAAAAGTTAATAATGATAACATTGGAAATGCAGTGAGTAATAAATAACTCATTGAAATTTATTGCCACTGATGGAAGTCCATGATCTATGAGCTACCCTGTTCATATCACTTCTGTGGGTGCCCACCATGCAGCTATCATATTGCAATCTTTTCACAGCTCAATTGGTTGTGTAACCCTAAAGGGAGATGCCGAAGGAAGTCAGATACAACTTTGAAGTTGCTGATGTTTGAACTTCTAGTTTATTCTAAATGTGAGACCGTGTTAACATTCATCCTTACGTGGTACAGGAAAACCTCAGTGACGTTGACTGTTTACTTTTGGCAGATCCTGTGTGTGATATCAAAATACGTCTTTGTAAGGTAACGTTTTCAGTGCGTCAATGATTTATGCAGAAACATTTCGCAAACATTGATTGCTTGAATTATCCATTTAGTAAGTTAGAAATGATTGCGTTAAATTTGAAACATCATAGATATGACAACTTATGAAGTAACCTATTGCTTTTGAACCCCAAAGCAATTCATCATGTTTACCAAAGTTAAATATTATTCCATTATTGTAAAAATACCTTTAAGAACATAGGAAAGGGAAGGAGTAGACCTTACTGTTCCTTGGGTCTGCTCCAACATTCTGTATGATCATAGCTGATCTTCTGTCTCAAGTCTCCCCCTGTGGAATCTTACCCGTTACGTCTTCAAATGATATCATCAGTGGGAAACGTAGTGGAATAGGAGAATTAAGAAAATCCTTTGTGTAACAGCAGCAATAACAGTTCGGGGACAGGAAGAGAATTCATTACTAGAGATGTTCTGGTCATTTTTGAATGGGTAGGTGTAGGACCAAGCAAAAACAGATAGAGTTACAATGAAGAAGTATTAGAGAAGGATGGCATGATTAATTATGAGATATGAAGAAAAGTCAAACAGGACAAAGAGGGATGGATCGGAATAGTTAAATACATGCAATTTGTGTCTTTTTATTGCAGGAGCAGAAATCTAATTGGATATATTCAAGCATGGAGTTGTGTGAGAATTAGGCATGGATTTGACAGAGGATACCATTTTCAAGGATTTGGAGAGTAAGGGAAGGTTAGTGATAGAACAATAGTCTGTATAAACTGAGAAATGAAGAGAATCTGATTCTATAGGAGGTAGGATGATGATAGGGCTGCTTAGGGATATCATTGGTTCAAATCTTCAATTCAATGTCAGGACATTGAACCTTCAATTGTTCAAAAGAGTTCACCTTGGACAGCCAAAAAAACAAACCAATGGACTCGTCCCAGGCTCAATACTGGCTCCAACCCTCTTCAGTCTTGTACATGAACGATCTCCAAAAACGACATCCCAAAGCTTTATATATGCCGACAATGTCTGCCTCATAACTCAAGTCTCTGACTTTGATGCCTTGGACAGGACCAGAAATAAGGATTTGTCAAAACTTGAACTTGGGATATAGATAAGCTGCAGAGCTGGGCCGAGAGGTGGCAAATGGAATTTAATACGGAAAAGTGTGAGGTAAGAATTTCACTTTGGTAAGAGTAACAGGGGTACAGAATATAGGACTAACGGTAGGACTCTTAATAGTGTCGACGAGCAGAGAGATCTCAGTATACATGTGCATAGCTCTCTGAAAGTTGGCACCCAGGTTGATAAGGTTGTTAAGAAGGCGTACGGTGTGTTAGCTTTTATTAATAAAAGGATTGAATTTCGGAGCCGTGAAGTCATGTTGCAACTGTGCAAAACTCTGGTGCGGCCGCACTTGGAGTATTGTGTACAGTTCTGGGTGACGCATTATAAGAAAGATGTGGAGGCATTGGAAAGGGTGCAGAGGAGTTTTACCAAGTTGTTGCCTGATATGATGGGAAGGTCTTATGAGGAAAGGCTGAGGGACTTGAGGTTATTTTCATTAGAGAGAAGAAGGTTAAGAGGTGACCTAATTGAGGCATACAAGATGATCAGAGGATTAGATAGGGTGGACAGTGAGAGCCTTTTTCCTTGGATGGTGATGGCTAACATGAGGGGACATAGCTTTAAATTAAGGGGTGGTAGTTATAGGATGGATGTCAGAGGTAGGTTCTTCACTCAGAGGGTAGTAAGGGCATGGAATGCCCTACCTGCAGCAGTTGTGAACTCGCCAACTTTGAGGACGTTCAAAGAACAAAGAACAAAGAACAAAAACAGCATGGGAAACAGGCCCTTCGGCCCAATGAGCCTGCGCCGCCACCCCGACGTTCCCATGTCTACCCGCAATCCCTGTTCAAATGGTCAGTGGATAGGCATGTGGATAATATTGGAATAGTTTAGGTTAGAGGGTCATTAGATTGGTTCCACTGGTCAGTGTAACATCGAGAGCCGAAGGGCCTGTACTGCACTGTAATGTTCTATGTTCTAGTACTGCAACACATGATGACTCAAGCCAACCCTTCAAACACTATCCAGCTTAGTCCATTCTTACAATACAAAAGTCAATAAAGATTCAACATTCAAATGAATGGCCACAAGTTAAAGACCACACAATTTCAACTTACCTTGGAGTGAGCCTAAATAATACACTGACCTGGGAACACTTAAACATGACTGTGGCAAGGTCAAGTCTGAAACAAATTGATTGTCAAACTAGCTGGCTCAATGTGGGGTGCTGCTACCACCACTTTCCAAAGCTCAGCACTCACACTCTCATACTCAGTAGCAAATCCACACACAGACACACACACGCATACACACACACGCACACACACACATACACAGACACACACAGACACAAACATACACACACACACACACATGCAGTGTTGATGCCCAGTTGAATGCTACCATGCGTACAGTCCTGGCACACATCACTCCTCCACATATCGACTGACAAAACGAAAGAAGTTTGCAATGCTCCCCCCACCCCACCTGATGCTTCATGCTGATCTATTCTCATCAAGTATAATTCTCATATAAGGCCAATCTGGAAAACCTTCCTGCACAAAACTTCAATGTAAATTCCATCCAGACAAATGAATGGGAATCAAGAGTCGAGTCTCAAACACTACCCAACAGCCACCTGTTTCAACCATCCAAGAAACGAGTGGTCTATCGTCAATAGGTTCAGTACTAGTCACAGCCTCTGCTTGGTCACCCTCCACAGAGGGGGCATTAGTGCCAGCCCCTGTGAGCCTGTGGGAGAGAAAATACTATTCACCACATCATTGAAGAGTATCCAATCACAGCTCAGCAGACACCTACCTACACTCAGTACAGCAAGACCAGAAGAAGCCATTCATTGCATTCACCAACTAATGAAAGTCAGAACTGTTACATACAATGCTAATCAGATATTTACCCTGATGCGATTTAAAAGGTCAGATTTCCAATCCACAATGCTCTTATTGCAGAGAACCAGTGCAGAAGCTGTGCCTCTTTTTTTTTGGCACCAGGTGCCGTTATGTAAGATTAAATGGTGGCACAGTGGTTAGCACTGCTGCCTTTGACAGGAACCCGAATTCAGTTCTTATCTTATGTGATTGTCTGTGTGGTGGTTGCACGGGTTCTCCCTGAGCCTGCATGGGTTTCCTCCAGGAGCTCTGGTTTCTTTCCCTAGTCTAAAGATGTGCAAATTAGGTGGATTGCCCATGCTAAATCTCCCCTTAGTCTCTCAGGGTTAGGTGGAATAGCTATGTTAAATGTGTGGGGCTACAGGGATAGACAGGGGAAGAGGGCCTGTGTAAGATAATCGGTCCATACTTGACCAACATTGAGTATGCATTCGGCAGGTGGTGCGAGTACAGCTCTTGGATGTTGATTCATGGGTTGCCTGGTACTTCATGTCGTAAATGAGTGCTTTATGTGGACCATCTGAAGGGCACCATGACAGCTCAGAGACTATCGATGTGGCTGTGCAGACACTTGGAATTGGGCCGGTGTCTGCGGGAGTTTGCGCGTTCTCCCCGTGGTTGCGTGGGTTTTCTCCGGGCGCTCCGGTTTCCTCCCACAACCCAAAAATTCACTCTTAGGCTGATTGGGAAACAAATTGTCCCTATAGTGAGAGTCTTCCATATTAGGAATAACCTAAATCTATAATAGGATAATGGAATTGCTACTATATAGTTATGATGGCGGCGCGGGCTCGTTGGGCCAAAGGGCCTGTTTCCCGTGCTGTGTTGCTCTAAAAAAAAATATTCTGTCAGAGAGTTGTTGTACATTTGTGAGGCCGGATGGCCTTTTCTGCACTGTAATTCAATGTCCAGTGTGAATGTGAGTGAATGGCTAGGATAATTAGATGGGTAAGGTAGGTAGATGGGTCAGTGGATAGGCTGGGTGGGGTAAGTGGGTAATTATGGTGGCAGATGCATTAGGTAGTAGAAGGTTAGGTCAGTAGGATGGTATGTGAGTAAGGTGGTAGGTGGGTAGGCTGGTATATGGATAGTGTGCTGAAGTAGTAGGTGAATGAGGTTGCAGGTGGATAAGATGGTAAATGGATAGCGTGGCAAGTGGGTGAGTGTGTAGGCAAGTTGGAGATAGTTGAGATGGATCAGGAGTGGTTGTCAAATTGGTGGCTGGTCAGTTTCAATTAGGAGGCAGTCAAATCAAGTCAGGCTTGGGGGGGGTGCGAGGTGTGATGGAAGGGGGGACTTCAATGTAAGTAATTAAGGGAAGGGGCAATTGCATAGTTACCCCAGGGGTTTGACCAGGATTTATCTGTTTAACATTTCCTGATTAGTCAGAACTATCCAAAGTCAAAGGAATTCATCACAAGTTCAAATTTCCCAGGCAATTCCCAAAGAATCAGCACACAAGGACTTCCCTGGGGTTTTAATGCTCATCTTGGGTCACATGCCCAGTCTCCATCGACCAGAGACCAGAAGATTCAAAGCAATAAATAGAAAAGTGAGCTAAAGAGCGACAGATGGCTTTCAATGTCAGCAAGTGTGAGGTGATACATTTTGCTAAAAAAAGTAACAGTCATCATTATACTCTGAATGGAAGTAAGCGGGTGCTGTTGGAGAGAGAGAGATTCAGGAGTACAGACTCACAGAATATTATGGCTCAGGTCAATGAGTCTATAAAAATTGCATTTTGAATTACAATTTTTATCATAAGCAATGGAGAATATCAAAGCCAAGAAGAAATGATGAGCCTATATACAATCTTAATATGATCTCAATCAGAGTACTTCGTACAGTTTTGATCTCCCCATTTTATGACATTCTAATTGAGATTCATTGGAATGCTGCCTGGTACGAGAATTCTCAGACGGTAAGACAATGGTCAGCACTGCTGCTTCACTGCGCCAGGTTCAATTCCAGCCTCAGGTGACTAAGTGGAGTTTGCACATTCTCCCATGTCTGCATGGATTTCCTCCAGATACTCCAGTTTCCTCCAAAGATGTACGGGTTAGGTTGATTGCCCATGCTAAATTGACCCACAGTGCCAGGGGAATTAGCAAGGTAGGGGATAGGGCCTGAGTGGGATTGTTGTCAGTACAGGCTTGATGAGCCGAATGGCCTCCTTCTGGATTCTATGATAAATGACTCATAACATTGAGTTTTGTTTCCTTAGAGCGATGCAGATTTTGGAGCAATGCAGATTGCAGTGTTTAAAATTCTGGGTATGCTAGATAAAAGCAGACTGCCTCCAGTAACTGAGGATCGAGAAAAAGCAGCCATTGATATCAGATTAAACGTGAGGGAGCAGGAGACTGCTTTAACAGGAAGTTGTGAAATTATGGAATTCAGTTGTAAGGTAGTGGTTGAGAAAGGAAATACCTCATTCTTGAAGGTGAGATTGGAGAGGTAGATCAAGAAAGAAGATGGAGAGTTATATGTTCATATATGTTTTGGGTCAATTTAGTCAAGTCGAGCCAAGTGATGTGTATAATGTCTAAGGCCTAAATGTTGAAGTCCTTCCTATTCAGCAGAATCCACAGAGATAGCATCCTGAAAATGGTGAGGATTACTTTATGCCCCATTCCCACATTCACTATGGACATTGTAATCCTCCCCTCAGGCTTACTGCTGCACAGTCAGTGCCCCAGATCTGATTGTGTGCTACGTGCAAATTGGGATCCAATGTTGCACATAGCATCCTCATTGTCATTTCAGGATATAATTCAGTGTCTCTTCCTGCCTGGGCTGTGAGAGCCCCATTTCCCTTCTACTCCCAACTATCTCCTTTGAATATTGAATATTGCTAAAAAATGAGATGTCGAAGCTTTTCATCTTGCACTCATCAGGACAAATGCGAGAATACAAAATTTCAAATGATTGTAATAATTTAAACCGCAAAGAGTGGTTGGCAGATCCATTCTGATTGATCCAGGCATTGCCGTATAGAAGGCAACTTTTCCATGGATCTGTCTGTCATCTTGTTCCTATATTGAATTGTATATCAATGTCGTAGGAATTCATTCCCAAGTAGAGACAAGCACTGATCACATAATAACTGTACAGGTTTCTCCCTCCCTTTCACTGCTACAGCTGTTGAGGGCAATGAGTAACTGAGCATTGATTCCCAGTGATTCTCAGTAGGGATTTCAGCAGAGAGGCACATTTGGATCAATGCCTGACAGATCATAGATCATAGAATTCCTACAGTGCAGAAGAAGGTTATTTGGCCTATTGTGTCTATATGACCAAGAGGAGAGATAGTGAGGTCCCCACTCACTATGACTAGTGAATGATATGGATGAGGACAAGATTGAGACAGATTCTCACAGTTGAATAGTCTTCCCACACTCACTGACTGGATTCACGTGTGGCAAATCAAGGACACAAGACCCGCAGATGACTCCAGGAAACTCAATCCCAAAATGAGATAGTGGACGGAATTTTCCTGTCCCGCCCACCACAGGAATCGTAGTGGGCGGGGTGAGAGCCGACCATGTAAAAGTCCATTGATCTAAGGTGGGATTTTCCTGTCTTGGCCAAGCACGGCTGAAAAATTCCACCCAGTATCTTTAGGAAGAGAAAAAGTGAGGGAAAGCAAGAAATCACTTCAGAATCCTTTAAGCTTAAACTGCACCACTTGACTGATAAACGGCACATTTTTAGTTCAAAGTACAAAGTATAAGCAATAATATCACAGGAGTGTTAACCTTATAGAATGAAAGCAAATGTGATTTCCAATGAAAAGTGAAGATAAATGAAGTCTGTTTAATTTTGTCTCTCTTCCCCTCCAGGATTCTCTTTCCCTACAGCGTTGTAATATAAATTCTTTTTGCTCCAATACTTAAGGAACTAACTTTGCCCATTTTTGATTATTGTCCAGTGTTTAATAATGCCCTTTATCCCAGTAGATCCAGTCATTTCTTTACTCCAGCTCCACAAGTGAAAAAAAACTGAGCTGAAGCATGTGTGGCCCTGAAATTCCTGGGAACTCATTCTGCTGGCACAAGTGTGGAAGACTGGAACGTCTGCCTGTCCTTGCCTCCAGCGGTAGAATCTTTCCTACACTTTGGCCTGGCCAATAAAGGCTGGCCTTCCAGCAGTGCTCACGTTCCAAGCATGAGTTAGGAAACACAAATGGCACTTGCCCTTAATCATTTGCCGGACTATCAGCTCCTCCAGAGAGGGAGTGGGATTTTTGGCTCTCTCCACCCAAAGGAATGTTGGGGCATGCTTGTAAAACTGGTTCAAATTGTTTAAATGAAACAGGAAAGGCAATTTAAATTAATGGTTTATAGGGAGTGCAATTGCAGGAGAGTTGTAGCAGTGAGGAAAGAATAATTGGAATCCATAAGAAAGGCAAAGGCACAATCATAAGTGTCATAAAAGTCTGAAAACGGGAGTGTTCCACACCATTTTTTTTGAATGACTGTGGCACTGCAATCTCCCCTCACTCTCTCATTTTTCTTTGACATTTTGAAGATTTTTGATTTGATTTGATTTATTATTGTTACATTAGGGTGGCATGCTGGCACAGTGGTTAGTACTGCTATCTCACAGTGCCAGGAGCCCGGGTTTGATTCTCAACTTGGATCGCTGTCTGTGTGGAGTTTGCACGTTCTCCCCATTTCTGCATGGGTTTCCTCCAAGTGCTCCAGTTTCCTCCCACAGTGCAAACATGAGGGGGTTAAGTGGATTAGCCATGATAAAATGCCTCTTAGCGTCAGGAGGATTAGCTAAAATAAATGCATGGGGCTATCGAGATAAGACTTGGGTGGGATTGTGGTCAATATCGACTTGATGGGCCAAATGAACCCCTTCTACACTGTAGGATTCTATGATTATATTTGTGTACATGAAAAGATTTGCACTTGTAGTGAGGTTGGGGGATTGCAGGAGGGGGGCTAGGGAAGCCAACTTCATAACGTTCGGACACAATTGTGAATGGTGCCCCAATTTCCCAGTGAATTGGGAGACCTCTTGCCACCACCTCCCCCCACAGGGCTGCTAACAGGATTGATATGAATTCAATCCAATGTAAATGGATGTTGCACTCTTTCTGAGCGCAAAACTGTTTTCACCAACAGAACAGGGGCGGGAAGATTGTGTGTGAGAATTCCCTGTGGAGGAATTTTCTAGCCATTCATCTCTGCGGGACTTTCTAATCCTGCTACAGTGACTGGAGATTTGGCTGAGAACTAAATTCCCTGTCCATGCTTGCAGCAACTGTGGAAAACTCTGGCCTGAAGTTTTGGCACGCATTCTTCCCAACTTACCACACTAATCAACTGGCATGGTGAGCCAGTAAGATCACCCCCAAAGTAATAATTGTGGGGACTTTAATCATTGTATAAACTGGACCATTCACATTGACAAAAGTGATTGAGAAGATGGGTTTGTAGAACACTTCCACTAAAACTTCTTGAAACAATACATTGTGCAACCAACTAGGGCTATGCGATCTTAGATTTCCTATTGTGGAGCAAGACAGAGTTAATTAGTCAAAGATCAGCTTGAAAATAGCGATCATAATACAATTGAATTTTATTTTAAGTTGGAAAGTCAAGTTGAAAGTTGAAAGTTAAGTTGGGCCAACAAAAAACTTGAACTTCAATGAAACTAATTACCTAGGAATGAGGGAGAGTTGCGAAGGTTAATTGGCTAAGTAGATTAAGAAGGTGTGATGATAAACGGTAAAGAAAGTGACAAAAGACTTGCATTTATAGAATAATTTTCACAATCACTTAATGCCTCGACGCAATTTACAGCCAACAAAGTACTCAACATTTCAAGATGCAGCCAGGGACACAGGCAGCTGCTAACCACCATACCCTCTGGAAATATTGGAAGAATTTCAGCAGATGGGTTTTTAATAAACCAACAATTATGTTACTTAACTCATAGTAGGTATAGGTCTGGACTCTCCCCCAACCCTTGAGAAAATCAAGCAGAGCAGAAATGGCATCCAGCCACATGACTTTGAGGCCAATTCATTTTGCTGCTGACCCGACAAATACACTCAATCCTTTCAGCCCAGTCATTGATATAAATTGGAAATTGTTGAGGTCCCAACTGATCCTAGTGATAATCCTTTAGTTACAGTTTGCCAACACACATCATAGAAACACAGAACATAAGAGCAGAAGAAGGCCATTTGGCCCTCCAAGCCTGCTCCGCCATTCAATACAATTATGGTTGATCATCCAACTCAATAGCCTAATCCTGTTTTCCCCTCATAACCTTTGATCCCATTCCCCCAAGTGCTATATCCAGTTGTCTCTTGAATACATTCAATGTTTTGGTATCAATTAGTTCTTATAGTAATGAATTCCCCAGGCTCACCCCTCTTTGGGTGAAAAAATGACTTCTCTACTCCATCCTAAATGGTCTACCCTGAATCCCCAGACTGTGATCCCTGGTTCTGGACTCACTGACCCTTGGGAATATCCTCACTGAGTCTACCCTAACTAGTTCTGTTAGAATTTTATAAGCCCCTATAAGATCCCCCCCTTTGTTTGTCTGAACTCCAGGGAAAACAATCCTAACCTAGTCAATCTCTTCACATACATTAGTCCCACCATCCCCGGAATCAGTCTGGTAAACTTTTGCTGTACTACGTCAAGAGCAAGAACATCCTTCCTCAGAAAAAGAGACCAAAACTGCGCACAACACTTTAGGTTGTGATCTCACCAAGGCCCTGTGTAATTGCAACAATGATGTGGAGATGCTGGCATTGGACTGGGGTAAACACAGTAAGAAGTCTGACAACACCAAGTTTAAGTCTAACTGATTTATTTGATAGTGAACTCGCAAGCTTTCAGGGTTTGCCCCTTCGTCAGGCAAAAGAAGAGTTCTAGCCTCAGACAGAGCATATAACAGCACAGACGGTTTACAGATGACTGATTAGAATGTGAATCTTTACACCTAGCTTTAAGACTTGAACAGCAGGTTAGGTGTTAAGATTCACATTCTAATCATCATCTGTAAACTGTCTGTGCTATTATATGCTCTGTCTGAGGCCAGAACTCTCCATAGACCTGACGAAGAGGCAAACCCTGAAAGCTTGCAAGTTTACTTTCAAATAAATCAGCTGGACTTAAACCTAGTGTTGTCAGACTTCTTATTGTAATTGCAACAACACATCCCTGCTCCTGTACTCAAAACTGAAACCTCTCACAAGGAAGGTGAACATGCCATTTGCCTGCTTTACCTGCATGCTTACTTTCAGTGATAGGTCCCACTGTACCCTCCCCTCTTCCAATTTACAGTCATTCAGGTAGTAATCTGCCTTTTTGTTTTTGCTTCCAAAGTGAATAACCTCACACATATCCAAATTATACTTCATCTGCCATTGATTTGCCCACTCATCCAACCTGTCCAGATCATTCTGAAAGATCTCTGCATCCTCATCACAATTCACCCTCTCAACTTGGAATCATCTGCAAAGTTTGAGATGTTATATTTTGTTCCCTCATCCAAATCATTAATATATATTGTGAGTAGCTGGGGTCCCAGCACTGATTTCTGTGGTACCCCACTAGTTACTGCCTACCAATTTGAAAAGCACCCATTAATGCCTACCCTTTGTTTCCTCTCTGCCAACCAGTTTTCCATCCATCTCAATACACTTCCCCAATCCCTGCTTTCTAAATGCTCTGCTATAAAGTCCTTGATATTACTGATGTTAAGCTTACTGGTCTATCATTCCCTATTTTCTCTCTACCTCTCTTTTTGAATATTGGAATGATATTAGTTACCCTTCAATCTGCAGGGACTTTCCAGGGACTGTAGAATCCTGGAAGATGACCACCAATGCAGCCAATATTTCTAGAGCAGTTTCCTTAAATACTCTGGGATGTAGACTATTGGGCCCTGGGGAATTATCTGCCTTCAATTATCTGCCATCAATTTTCCCAGCACCATTTTCTACTAATTTAATGAGTCTCAGTTCTTCCCTCTCACTAAATCTTGCATTTTCTATCATTCCTGGCATTTGATTTGTGTTCTCTTTTGTGAAGACAGAACCAAAGTATTCAGGTGCTTGGCCATTTCTTTGTCCCCTATTATCCGTTCCCCCATTTCAGTCTGTAGGGGACCTACATTTGTCTTCACCAACCTTTTTCTCTTTACATATCTATAGAAACTCTTTAGCATCAATTTTTATATTCCCTGCAAGCTTACTTTCTTAATCAATCCCTTGGTCCTTCTTTGTTGAATTTTAAACTGCTCCTAATCTTCAGATCTATTATTTTTCTTAGCTAATCTATATGCTTCTTCCTTAGATCAGATACACTCTCTAATTTCGTTTCTAAGCCATGGATTGGCATTCTTACCCATTTTACTTTTGTGACAGTTATCCTGACTCTCTGTTTCCTGTTAGTGAGCCAATCCTCTATCCATGCTAAAATTAGGCAACAAAACCATGATCTCTTATCCGGTGTTGAAACCTTTTAAGATGACATTTTACCAAATGCCTTTTGCAAATCCAAACATGTGACATCTATGATACACCATTATCCACCCTACTCGTTACATCCAATGGATCTAACTAAATGTGTCAAGCACAATTTCACTTTCATAAAACCATGTTGCTTGCCTGATTAGATTATGATTTTCTAAATGCCGTACTGCTTCTTCCTTAATTATAAATTTGAGCATTTTCCCATTGGTAAACGTTAGGCCAACTGGCCTATAACCTTGTGCTTTCGATCTCCCTCCTTTCTTGAGTAAAGGTGTTACATTTTCCAATCTCCTGAGACTTCTCCAGAATTTATAGACATTTGTAAGATTGCAAACAATTATCTTTGCAGCTGCTTCTTTACGACCCTAAGATGCAAACCATCAGACCCAGGGAATTTGTCAATCTGTGGTCCCACAAAGTTCAGCTTCCAGCTTCATCTCACTAAAACACAGGTGGGATTTTCTGGAGGTGGCAGAAGTCTCAACCACCAACTGCAGAGATGCTTTCTGCAAAGGCTTTGGCACACAGTTTGCTACTCAGGCATTGAAGTAGAAAGCAGTGTGTCCTTTGCAGGAATCAAGAACTCTGGAGACAGATGTCTTGCCTGCAGAGAGTTACTAGCCAGCCAGAGGTTAGCTGTGCCTCCGTACTCTACAGCACAATGAGGGAAATAGTGGCTACCGGCAGTATGATTAACACTCCAGATCACAGATCAAGGAGCCAGGCACAAGTGTGTGATGGCGCTATGAGGGCCACATGGTGAGGATTGTGGAGGAGGGGTAGGGAGGGGTAACTGCAACAACAGAAAAGGAATGGTTTCCAACAGGTCTCCCATTGGACGCTGAGTGCCTTTGAATCAGATTCAAAGACGCTCAGCACACACACCAGGATTTGTTTGTTCTTCCCACATGATGGGCCCCTGTCAACACCACCAGCAGTGGAATAAGCTTCTTAAATGGGCATTAATAAATTAATTTAAGAGAGGTGGGGAAGGGAGCAAACTTTTGTCCACTGTGACTGCTTTGTATATTTGGTCTACAAGACTCATTTCTGCAAATCAGTGAAATTAGTTCAACATCACCTCCCTACCTATCGCAGAGAAAGCTGTAAAGTCATGCAAGCATTGCTGCCAGTTAAGTCACACACTATACTGACTCGACATATTTCACTCATTCTTTAACATCATTGGGCAAAAATCCCAGAATTCCTGACTAATAAGGAAAAGAAGCCCCATCAACTTCTCAGAATATCAAAGGATGGACAATAAATGCATCACTCATACTCCATGGGCAAAGAGAAAAAAGAATAAAAGCAAATTACTGTGGATGCTGGAATCTGAAACCAGAAGAGAAAATGTTGGAAAATCTCAGCGGGTCTGGCAGCATCTGTAAAGAAAGAAAAAAGCTAATGTTTCGAGTCCAGATGATCCTTTGCCAAAGTTAAAAGGCTTAGAAAGTGCAAGACATTTATATTGCAGGGTGAGGGAATGAAAGATGACCCCTTTCAATCCCTCACCCTACAGTATGAATATTGCCTGCTTCCAAGAGAAAAAGAACATGCTCTTAAATAGTGCAAGATAGGAAAATCTTGCCTGAGGTCAATCGATTTCAAATGTAGTCACTGTTCTCACACAGGGAAATTTGACAGCAAAATTGACAAAGCAAGATCCCACACACAATTACTCAGTAATGACTTTAAAGTTTGTTTTACTGCTATTGGATAAGGAATAAGTAAATAAAGAATAACCCCCTTGCTCTGTTTCAAATATACCATCACACATTTTGGGTGGGGTTTTTTTGGTTGCCCTCACCCAAGGCTGGAAAGTCTTGCCTGAGGCCAATGGACAACTGCATTGTTCTGTCCCGCACACTGTGATCCCCTTGGCGGGAAGGACAAGAAAATTCTACCATTCTGTCCACATGCGAAGGCAGGGTAGAGCTTTGATTCATCTTTTCATATAAAAGATTCCACTTCAGCAATCCTTCAGTGCTGCACTGAAGTATCAGGCTAGATTACAGACTCAAATGTCTGGTGTGGGTTATGAACCTATGACAAACAAAAGACAAATTGCTGACCACTAAATCAAGGTAGGGAGTTATTTAAAGTTTACAAAATTAGATTTTCTTCTCTGCAGTGTGTGTTTCATAAACTGCCTTAGGTTGCAAATTCAAAAAGCTTGCTCTTTTCTTCCTAGTCCCCTACATGTCCTTGTGAACTGCTGTACATAGAAACAGTCCAAATTCTTAATCTGGAAAATCAACCATTCCAAAATTATTTAGAGTCTAAAATGTTGACGACCCTGAAAGAGAAACAATCTTAATGTCCATTTCTGTGAAAACTGGAAGATAATGGGAAGTTGTTGCACAAGCTGAAAAAAAGCAGAAATAGTTGAACCATTTCACATACCACAGGACATAAGGTCAATCTTTTGATGATGTAAGCAAAACGTTTTGTATTTTCACACGGTCTCCAGTAAATAAGTTAGTAGAAATGAAAGAAAGAAGAGCGTTTACGTTATACATGTCATGATAGCAGGGAAGAAGGAATTTCAATGCACTGAATCATGTCTTACTGTTACATTCAAAAAAACAACATGATTACATTGCTGCAAGGGACAGGATGCAATTGCTGGGAAACTCCATTGTCAGAAATACCTCAGACAAGGAGATAGAGGTGGATTTATCAGGAAGGAGGATCTGCAAAATAATGGGAAAGATATATTATTTTAAGTAAAATTGCTATGCTTTGCATCATAGAAACATTGACATAAAAACATAAGGACTCGGAGCAGGAGTGGGCCAACTGATCCCTCGAGCCTGCTCCACCATTCAATAAGATCATGGCTGATCTTTTCATGGACTCAGCTCCACTTATTTACCCGCTCACCATAGCCTTTGATTCCTTTACTGACAGCATAGGAATACGTCACTGAGCTCATTGTGTCAGTAAAAACAACTCAAGTTGCCTGAATCCCTCGCCTTTTCTCCATTGTCCTATATTTCTTTTTCTCCTTGAAATTATTATCCAATACCCTTTGAAAGCCACAAATGAATCTGCTTTCATCATGCTCTCAGGCAATGCATTCCAGATCCTAACCACTCACAACACAAAGTAAACTTTTCTCATCTTTCCTTTGCTTCCTTTGCCATTCATTTTAAAGCTGTGTTCTCTGGTTCTTGAACCTACTTTTGTTGGGAATATTTTCTCTCTGGCTTTTCTGCCCAGATACTCTAAGATTTTGAACATCACTGTCAAATATCTTCTCAATCTTCTCTTCTTGAAGAACAGCCCCAGCTTTTTTACCGAATTGATACCCCTGAACTATTCCTATAAATCTTTTCTGCACTCTCTATAATGCCTTCTTACCCTTCCTAAAGTGTGGTGCCCAGAGTTATACACAAACTCTAGCTGAGACTAACTCAGTCTTTTATAATCCTTGCTTTTGCACTCTAATTCTGTTTATAAGCAATTAAATGGGCATTTAAATGATCATTGGATAAACATATGGATGATATCGGAATAGTGTAGGTTAAGTGGGCTTTAGATTGCTTTCACAGACCGGCGCAACATTGAGGGCCAAAGGCCTATATTGCACTGCAATGTTCTATGTTATATAAAAGCCATGATCCTGCATGCTTTATTAACCACTTTCTCAACCTGCCCCACCATCTTCAATGATTTGTTTACATATACCGTTGCTCCTGCACCTTCTTTAGAATTGTATTGTTTGATTTAAATTGCTTCACGCTTCCTACTTTGTTGCAATAAATTTCATCTGTCACCTGTCCATCTATTCCACAAGCAATTGTCCCCTTGAAATCAATCATTATTTTCCTCATAGTTCATTCAGAAATTTTGAAATTGTATCCTACACACCAAATCCTGGTCATTAGTGTCGATCAAGAAAAGCCCTAATACTGACTCTGGGGAATCACATTATAAATTCACACCCAATCCAAAAACAACTGTTTGCCATTATTCTCTTTTTCCTGTCACTCAACTTCATATCCAAGCTCCCATTGTATCTTTTATTCTTTAACTTTGCTGATGTGCCCGTTTTGCAGCATTTTATCATCCACTTTTGGAAGTCCATGTATATTATGTTAACTGCGTTACTTACATCAAGCCTGTCTGTTACATCATCAAAAAAGGTCAATCAAATTTGTTAAACACATTGCCCTTAACAAATCTTTTCTGCCTTAGCTTAAGTAATTCACATTTGTCAAAGTGACTATCAATTTTGTTCCTAAAAAGCTTTTTGACCACCAGAGTTGAACTGACTATCCTGTCATTGAGAGGTTTCACCTCACACATTTTCAGTGCTAATTTTTCAGTTCCATTTTCTCCTCCCCTATCTTTTCTGAATACTTTGTACCCTTGAATATTAATTGCCCAGTCCTCACCATTTTCATCTAGTTTCCATTATTGCCACTGGAGGAGGATGTAACTCAATTGGGACAAAAGTTTAGGGGAAGATGTAGAGTAAAGATATAACATTAGAACCACCGGTTGCTAATGTAAAAGATGCAATAAAACATGATTTAGTGGAAGCAGAGGTTTCACCTGCAAGCACATTTCCTTAGGTGTAGATAGAGCTGTAAATATATAATAATGGTGCCTTTACCAAATGATAGTCTCAAGCAGCTTACTTTGGGGGAATAGACAAGGCCAAAGAACCCCATTGAGACCTCAAACACATGATGATACAGCACTACATCACATTCTCAAATGGCTATTTGTGCTTATAGCTCATCAACCTTATTCATCACATTTTGTGCATTTAAGTACATGCATTCTAAACTTGCCTCAGTATTTCTCAGTCTTTCTTCATAATTTCATATCTAATGCCATACTTATTCTTTCTCTAATACTATCCAAAACTTTCATTCTTTTATATATTTATTCTTCTTTGCTACCTCTATATATTGAATCTCATCCCCCTGCTAAATTGCTTTAAACCCCCCTCAACCACCCTAAAGAACCTCCTGGTGAGGACATTTATCCCAGTTCTATTGCAGTACATCTTACACCTTTTGAGTCTAAAGATGCGCAGGTTAGGTGGATTGGCCATGCTAAATTGTCCCTTAGTGTTGAAAAGTGTGTTGGTTAATTGGATTAATCATGGAAAATTTGTGGAGTTACAGGCATAGAGCAGGGGAGAGGACCTCAGTAAGATACACTGTCGATGCAGACTTGTTGGGTTGAATGGCCCCTTCTACACTGTAGGGATTCTATAGTTAAGTGTCTCCTGGCCTAGATCTGGTTCCACTATTCCAAAAAACTGAAGGCTTTTCTCCTACACCAAGCCTCAAGCCGTAGATTGATACTGCCTATTTTCCTGTTTCTACTCTCACTAGCATGTGGCACTGGGAATAACCCAGAGATCACTATCCTCAAGGTTCTCCTTCTTACCTTCTTCACTGGTTTCTAAAAATCTCATTGTGGGACCTCAATACATGCTCTGTCTATGTTATTAGTTCCAACGTGAACCACAATTTTTGGCTCATTCTCTTCTCCTGCATTTCTCCATGATTATTCTTTGTGTTATGCATGTGAGGACATACCCCTTTAAGAGAACAAGAGAGCACCGAGACCTCATGCTCCATTCTGAACGGAGCTTGCCAAGTCAGTGTTGTGCTGACTGTGCTAGGATACAGATGTGTTAACAAACTGTTCCAGTTAGTTTATCACCACAGATCTCATGGTTTATTATCAGCCTCAATATCAAACCTCAAACATAATACTTTACCCAGACATTAATTGGGGAGATGGAGGAATGACACCACAAAGAATTTAGATTGCAATCACAATGTCTCTCTAACTCTGGAACCTCTTATAGTGCATTTTGCTGTCATCCTTTGTATGTTCCCTTTCCCACTAACACCCTACTCTGAACCATACAATCCCAAAAGTTGAGTTCTGATTTGAGAGTAGCACACCTACTGATGACCCCAGCACTTCCTGCTCTCTATTATTGTAGATGGCCACCTGTCTATTACTGTGAACTCTCACTGCCTTTGCTGTGTTTACGTCCTAGAAATGAATGATCCAGGAAACTTCCATGTTCCTTAGAGACTTAACTGTCCCTCAAAATCAGAAATCCTGAACTTGGATGCTTGCAACTGGAGATACTTCCTACATATATGGTCCCCTAGCACATATGAAATGTTCTGAAATTCCCACAGGAATTGCAAGCATCTACTCACCCTTGATCAAACTAATCTCTATTCTCTCTTTTAGTATCTTGTTTAATATATTAATTTCAATTAATCTGCTAGACCTGCTCTGTATTAATTCACTTATGTTTCTGCGTACTCCAATTGAAATAATAAGTTCCCAACTCCAAATTTTAATAAGTAGCCTAGTTTAGTGACAAAATACCCCTCAACTAATCATTTACCTGCTTTCCCCTCTGAAACTACACTTTGATTCATATTATTTTTTTCAAATGGGCTCTCTTTAATTTCCAAGGACTGCCCACTGAGCTTTGAACAGTCAGTCTCTGGCATTGTTTTCTCTCATATTCGTTTTTTTTTATTTTCCAGTAATTCCCCATCAATGCTTTTAACATGGAATCTCCTACATACTTCTTCCTCATTTCTGCTTGCATTCACTCTTGCTGACTCCCTACCCCCAGTATTTTATATATGGGTGTCTGACACTGTTTACTCTTAGGTATACATGTTCTGGCTTCCACTGACTCCCCACCACCACTTGAACTGCACTTTTCTCTCTCAGGCTCACTCTATTTCCCCCTAGCTTTTAATTGGGGGTTTTTGGCACTATTTTCCCTCAAGCTCATTCTAGTCTGGGTGACTTATCAACTTTAAGTACTGCATGCCAATACCTCCTGTACATCAATATGTAACCTGTCAAGTTAGTACCTCCTGTTTCACGATGACATCAGCATCATCTTCTTTTGTAAAGACAAATGCAAATCCTGCCATGATTTTCCACCTGTATTTGAATGAGTGCAAGCAAGATCTCATTCTCCAATTCTCCACGTTCGCCTCTCCCCCCTTCCACCCCCTCTCCCAACCACCAGTCACACAACCAGGTCAGGAAGGTCAGGAACCTCATTTCAATATGTTGTCACAAACCACACAGGTATTGGGAGGATTTTCTGGCTGTGCTCTTCCCAAAACTGGAAAATTCTGCCTGAGCCCAATGAATCTTTATCGGTCCTTCCCCTAGCCGCCATGGGAATCATGGCAGGAAGGGCGGGAAAATTCTCCCAGTTATTTGCAAGGCTCCCTGAATGTGAAACATTGGTTTGTGAGAAGTCGTACAAAACCCCCAGCAAGAATAAACATTCTAGTCATTGTGTAACTATTACAAAAGCTATGTATTGAATTAAAGACCAGTACTCACAAAAAGAACTCTAATACTCTAAGACAACTAAATATATGAATTATAAGCATTTTCATGGTCCATATAGAAATTATGCCTTGTTCCAAAATATATATCTGTGACCTCCGAACTGCCAAAGTCTTTCCCATTCCTAAACAACATTCAAACTATATAAAGCTGAAAGTCAAATCCAGTTCACAGTTACCACGCAATATAAAGTGGATTATCATGTCTGGGAAACATCCTTTCCTACTCCAGTGAGGATATTCAAACTGCCTTTGCAAGGATTTCTACACTATCTTGGCTCCAAGACTTTGTAAATGTTATGATACTTTGCAGGCTCTTAGCTGTTACAATGCCTTCTCAGATGCAAGATTGAAACTAGCTTGCCTGATTCTGCAAGTGCAATTATGTCCTGGTTCTCCTTTGATTCTCACCTCTGTGTATTTCAGCTGTCTGAATCTCTCACATTCCATGACTCTCGAAATTAGCATCTGTCTACCTGTACTGATCCCATAGTTATCTAAGTAAGCTGTTTCCTCTTGATATGGCTAATTACATTGGATTCTATTTGGATATCTTCTTATTTGTGGTAGTTATAGGACGGATATCAGAGGTAGGTTCTTTACCCAGAGGGTGGTAAGGGTATGGAATGCCCTGCCTGCGGCAGTTGTAGATGCGCCAAGTTTGGTGGCGTTTAAGAGGTTAGTAGATAAGTTTATGGACGAAAAGGGAATGGTTTAGTTTGGAGGGTCATTGCTTTTTCCTAATTGGTCAGCGCAACATCGAAGGCCGAAGAGCCTGTTCTGCGCTGTAATGTTCTATGTTCTATTTCATAACGAGGAAAGGGTGCATCTCATCACATCCTTTGAATGCTGATTACTGTTGTGATTAGACAAGATTTTATCTATTGCTGCGCAGATCATATTCTTGGTAAATTCTTGTTCTTGCTGTTCCCCACGTCCTTTTTTAAATAGAGTCATCGAGTCATAGATGTTTACAACATGGAAACAGGCTCTTCAGCCGAATTTGTCCATGCCGTTGTTTTTTTAATTAAACCTCTAAGCTAATCCCAATTACCCGCATTTGGTCCATATCCCTCCATACCCATCTTATCCATGTGACTATCTAAATGCTTTTTAAAAGACAAAATTGTACTCGTCTCTATTACTACCTCTGAAAGCTTGTTTCAGACACTCAATACCCTCTGTGTGAAAAAATTACCCCTTTGGACACTTTTGTATCTCTCCCCTCTTACCTTAAACCTATGCCCTCTAGTTTTAGGTTCCCCTTCCTTTGGGAAAAGATATTAACTTTCTAGCTGATCTATATCTCTCATTATTTTGTAGACTTCTGTAAGATCACCCCTCAGCCTCCTATGCTCCAGAGAAAAAGATCCCAGTCTATCCAGCTCTCCTTATAACTCAAACCATCAAGTCCCAGTAGCATCTAAGTAAATCTTTTCTGCACACTTTCTAGTTTAATAATATCCTTCAATAATAGGATGACCAGAACTGCACGCAGTATTCCAAGTGTGGCCTTACCAATGTCATGTACAACTTCAACAAGACATCACAGCTCCTGTATTCAATGTTCTGACTGATGAAACCAAGCATGCCGAATGCCTCCTTCACCACTCTGTCCATCTGTGACTCCACTTTCAGGGAGCTATGAACATGTACCCGAGATCTCTTTGTTCTGATGAAATAAAATGTTTTAATTTGGATGAGGTTTTATTTCTCAACCCTCTTATTAATAAACATTTCAATACTTAAAAATCTGCATTATGTGATGATATAGTATCTTTAAGAAATGCTTTTGAACCATGTTCGTATGCAGAATCTGCTGTAGCAATCTCTATGCATTCGGAGCTATTCTGTCTACTGGCATCTTATATTGTTGATGCAGATGCTTCTAATGGCTACATGTTAGTTTTTAATCTAAATTAATGCTGTTCTGTTGTTATCCCCAGGACTTTGCAGTGTGGGGCTTGATTGGAACCTTCGGCAAGTATGGTCACGTGGCAGGGAAGCTGGGTTTACATAGAATATTCAAGTTTAAATGTTTTTTTAAGTTGAAACACAGCAGCATCTCTGTTTTCACCTCTCTGACGTGGAGACTGGAATCTGTCAGGAGATGTCTTTTTCTTTGAGATTCTGCTGAGTGGATCTTTTGCTGAGAGTTGCTGTTTTGGAAGGTGCAAAGAGAGGGATATCCCTTGCTGTCTCTGAAGTCCGAAGATGGGAACTGTCGGAGATTAAGTTTATAGCCAGCATGGTAGCACAGTGGTTAGCACTTCTGCTTCACAGCGCCAGGGACCCGGCTTAGGTCACTGTCTGTGTGGAGTTTGCACTTTCTCCCCATGTCTGCATACGTTTTCTCTAAGTGCTCCAGTTTCCTCCCATATTCTGAAAGACATGCTGGTTAAGTGCAATGACCTGACCTGGTGCCAGACTGTGGCAGGTAAAGGAATTTTACAGTAACTTCTTTGCAGTGTTAAAGTCAGCCTTATTTGTGACAAATAAACTTTATTTATTAAAGACAAATCCTCACAAATAGGACTATAATACCCTAAGACAATTAAATATATGAATTACTAAGCATATTCACAGTTCATATAAAAATTGGCCCAAAATATATATCTGTGATCCCTGAACTGTTCAGGACTTTCCCATTCCTAAATAACATTCAAATTATATAAAGCCAGAAGTCAAAACCAGTTTATAATTAACTCTGACATTTTGCTGTTTTGAGGATATATCTGTCTCTGGAAACAGTTGTCTGGATTTCTGTCCAGAAGAGTTTAAAGGCTAAAAATCCAGCATCACGTGAGCATACTTGTTTTAGCGCTAATTCTGAAGAATGGTGCATGTCTGTGGGAAATTGCTTTAAATTGAAATAACAGAGGTACAAGCTGTTAAGACTTATATTTTGGCATGTTTAAGCATTTTAATGGTAAAAGTTTTGCTAATTCTCTATGTTATATTCTAACTGTGTTCTTAAATAAAGTTCGTTCTGATAAAAGTTTTCGTGTCAATCACTTGAATCATACCTGGAGTGAAACACCTTATGTCATCGTCATACCAAAATCAAATGTAAAAGTTAGGGTCTAAGCTAACTTCATAAAACACCTAGGAGTTTCTGGTCTGGGCTTTCACAATTAACATAAAGATACACTAGAGAATTTACATCAACAGTTCCCAAAAGTCTCTTTTATAATTGGGATAAAAGATCCGCAATGACTTTTTCTCTCCCGGCCGCATGAAAGATTTTTAAGTTGAATGCTTGCATTAGCAAACTCCATTGGGATAACCGGGTCTTCCAATCTCAAAATTTCTCCAGATACTTCAAAGTGTTGTGGTCCACATATATGATTTTGTCTCTGCTGATTTTCTGGCAATGTAAATCTCTAAATATTGAATTACCAATACCAAGCTTAAAGTTTCTTTCTCTATGATTGAATGTCATTGCTGGTGACTGTTTATTTTCTTTGAGAAATATCTCATGGGTTTTTCAAGGCCAAGTTCATCTACTTGCAAAAACACAGCTCCTATCCACTACCACTTTAAATTGCTTGACATGATTGGGTACAGCTAACACTGACCACAGAAGTGTCTTAATTGGCCTCTGGACTGAAGAGCTGTTCTCCACCTTACCTGCCACTGGTAAAGTAATATGGCAGCAAGAAGGTAATGTAATCTCACCTTCCCTCAGCATTTTACTGCAACCCCTTTCTTCCACACTCTGCTCCCAGTCAGCAAGTCCCCAGAGACATGAAAAATCCAATGTAATATCTCCATAAGGAGAGTGTTACAATGCACATGTGAAAAACCTGGTACATTTTATTATATCAAAGGTTAAATTATATTATTATATTAATTGCTAAACATGCATCGTCACAAGTTGTTATTTTGGATTGGCTGCAAACATGTAAAAATATTTGGTAGTCACAGCCTTCAATGTAGAAAGTGCAATGACCACCACCCCATCCCCATTTTTGTCAGATGAGAGAATTAGGATGGTTGCCAAAATTTTGCAGAGCCTTAAGTGGAAGTGGCACAGATTTTATTTGTGGGATGCAGAGTGTCACTTCTGTTTTTTCTGATCCACAATAATATTTACACTTATCTGTAACAGCATCCACTTCTCACTCTGTTCAGTAAAGTCTGAATGTCTGTGATCAATGTTCCATTCAGTCAGATAACATACTAGCCAGGAGAGTCCTTTATATATAATAGAACCTTCATTATATTTACAATATTCCTATTTGGGAACATCAATCAGCCAAGCAAAATGCATTAAAATATCCTCAAGGTACAAAAGAGCAACAAATGAAGAACTTAGAATGCAACTCGTTGTGTATTTCCAAAAGGTTTTGGGTGTAATTGTCTATGGCAGCCATTGCTTTGCTATCTAATGCTTTGTATTTTTTAATGTCTCCTCCTTAAGAGAATTAAGAGTTTAGATGGCTATCTGGATTACTAGAAGTATCTTTCTATCCACAGCAAGCACCCCCCCTCCACCCCCCGCCATCCTCAGCTCCCTCTGACAGCCTCCCAATGGTGATTTGCCTGTTTTTTACCTTCACCTTGACAGTGGCCTTATAATTTTAATCAGATTCTCCGTCTCAGGTCAAACTGCAAAATTTCCTTTCAGTTGAAAGTTGAATAATCATATTTTAAAAGCTAAAGGGTAAATAGATGTGTGAAGACTCTGAAATCCTTCGTGAGTCATGGCTTAACAGTTTGGTATTTTAATGATTATAGATTTAATGATATGTAGTATTAATATGATATAAATTTGTACTTATGACTTTGCACACATCAACTACGCTGTCAGAGAGATCAGGGCTGGAAATCCTATATTCCAGTGAGGAATTGTGAAAAGTGTTGCAGGAAATCTGGTTAGAAAATTAATTTTAATAAATTATGTAGAGAAAAAATATTTTTTTCTTTGTTTAATTGGGACTCTCATTAAAAGAGAAATTAATATTCAGTAACGTTTTGATGCAAGTTGTACAATTAAATCAGAAAATCTGATTGGCACTCAGAGAGTAGCATTTTATAGTGCCCACTGCCACAGGAACTGTAGCAGATGGGACGCAGACCATATAAAAGTTTGTTGACCTCAGGTGGGATTCTCCAGGCTTGGGGCGAGCACAGCCAGAAAATCCTGCCCAGAATCTTTGGTATTTTACCTTGGTTTGGCTACAAAATGCAGTGGAAGTGAAATTTGTCTTCAGTGGCAGTGGTGATTTGTTATTGTCCATATTACTTTTTAACCCTTTAGAACTACTTCATCTTCATTCTGCTTTACGTGTATTAATAAGAAAACTAGTATGGTTTTAAATAGAATCAATTCATGCTTTTATTTTTTTCATTGCATATAAAAACATTTTATGAAGGTTTCTCAGCATGATATACAGTACTCTCCCATAGACTGTAAGAGACTAGGAAAACATTGAAAGATTCTTCGTTTGCAACCTCTAGACAACTTGGTGTTCTAAAGACATATTCAAAACAAAATAAATTGTTCAGGAGTCTCTGTAGATAACATTTTGTCTGTATAATCCCTTTATTACTATTTAATTCAATAAACAAAAAAAAGTCCAATTCCTTTGGGCCAGGGCTGCTGAAATCTACAGTTTACGTGTCAAAAAAGGAGGGTCTGTTTTCTTTGAGGAAAGAATCTCCCCCTTCATCGAACTGTCACTCAGCTAGGACGCTTTAAAATGCAGCAGACAGTAAATTATTGGAGAAAGTTAAGGCACAGCCCTGGGGCCAAAGACCTGCAACCGTTCCACATCGAGTGTCGATTTCCTCAAATTTCTCCTCAGCCAAGCTATAGGTGACATATTATTACAGAAGACAAATTTACAGGAATAAGTATATTCAGTCGTTCACCAGAAGTTTCCAATACAATAACACCACCCATTAGGAATTATGTTATAATAAGAATCAATAATTTACAATAAACATTACAGTATGTACAGTCAATAAATACATGGTTGTAAACAGAGACAAACAAGACTGGATTACAAGTAAGGTCATCTGGTGAGGAAAAAGAAGATATGGCAACAAAATTAAATAATGCAGTAAAATATCCTCATTCAATAGGTGCTCTTTAACAGCCAGACCTATTCAAGTTTTACATTTTGTTCCATCTACATACACTCACCATGATATCCATGTGGGGGAGAAGGGGAGTAGGAGGAGGCAGAAAAAGCTTTATATTGGTACAGTAACTTGCAAGCTAAAGTGTACTAATTTGGAGACTCTGCAAACTGCTATACAGTAGTCTACACAACGTTGCACAATATGGAAATATTTTACTGGAATCTTAAAGCCATTTAATGCAATGTAACATTTTAATGTATTACTTTTACAAGCAGTGCACAGCTCAAGAGGACATTTTGGCAAGAAAATGTGAGTGTTCTGAAATTCAGTGCATTTTATCCCCAACTCCTGAGATGGCCTATCAAGGTTGATTGTCTGCTCTCAAGGTGTTTCCGGTAACTATCTGGGCAGCATATAAATTAAGTGTTTACTTTGAATCCAATGCCTTTTAACACAGTTGTTAAAGTAAAGGAAAAGTGAGAAACATGTAGCGTTTAGGCTGTGTGGCATTTATGTTTTACCCCCAGAAAGTAACTGCCTGCTAATGGTATCAAAGTGATAAAATGACAAGGTGTAAGATGGTAGAGAACTACTTGTACTCAGCATTACAGAACTGTACAGAGAACTTGCAAGTTACTTGTAAGAGCTAATAACAGATGAAACTTCAATGTATTTTTAAATATAACACGTCCATAAATCTGTATTAATAAAAGTAAAATCTAAAAAAGTTCTCTGTATTACATATGATACAAAAAGAGGTCAGCACAGCTTATAGCTGTACAGTTTTACAGTCAGGTTTCAAGGAAGACTTGAAATTATAAAACATCTCATGATTTCCATTAATGATCGATCTTCCTACTGGTGACAGTTCTTCACCGATTCCAGTCTCATACAATACTGCGTATTTCAAACTTCATTGCTATAACATTTGCTGAAACCAGTGTCCTTGGCTTACTCTCACAAATGGATTCCCATTACTTCATTCTCATCTGTAAATGAAAAAAAGCTCAAACCTCTACAGCTTTGTGAAAACAAAACCCACATTTGGTTTAAATTTTTTTGTCCCACCAAAAGTAATCCATTCCTATTTCAGATTCATAAATCTGAAGGTAGAATGATCAACCAGTTTTGAAATGGATTCCCCATGCTTTAATGATGGTGTGGAGCTGAATTGACTTTTTTTTCCTGAGTACAGAGTCATCTAGATGATTCTAGGCTTTGTCATATACAAAGTACTAGTAGATGAGGATGAAACTTGGCCTTGGCTGTAGCTACACATGGGCTTGGAAGCTGCTTCCAAGATACCTTTTCCATCAACATTGTTATGTACCTACAACTTTCTCCTCTTCTTCCTCCTCTGCCTCCTGCTCCCTGGAGGTATCTGTTGGACCCTCTTCTTCATCAACTTGCTCATCCAGTGGAATTTCTGTTGATTCAGAGTCCTGGGTACAAAGAGTCTTGGAGTCACTACAGCTGTTGTCATCCTCACCCTGACTACCGCCACTGTCTTTTTCAGTATCTGATTCACCATCTTCCTCTAGTGTTAACTCAAATTGGAACTTGTCCACTTGTCCTGGCCGTCCCTCCCCATCAGTATCAGGGGCAGGTGAGGGGCTCTGTGGAATTGTGCTCTGATACCATTCTCTATTATCCTCCAGTGTATCTAACATATCCTGTGCATCAGGATGGACTAGGTCAGCCCATGTCTCCCACAAAGGATGGACAATGTAGTCGATGAAACCCACCTGTTAGAAAGTAAATGAAAATTAGTCTTGCAGTTACAACCATAAATGTTTTGCACTACATGATATTTCTCCAATAACAGTAACCTTCTCCTGTGATCTCCATATTTAGGTAAGAAAAATATTCTAGCTCCTGGACAATTCTGCCCTGAGATACAAATTCTGCAAAAATTCAGAAATGAAACGTGACAGCACCTATATGTGCAGCAATCGCTTGTTACATCAGAGCTACAGATTGCCTGATCATATTTTAATGCTAATTGACGATACTGTTGTTGATTTTAGGCCTCATGAGTGGGAAAGTTGAAGATGAAAGGAGAATCAGGGAGATAAAGACATGCAAAAATTACTGAAAATCAAGATAGGTATTATGAGGGATCTGATAGCAACACGGGGTCAGGCCCACTGTGAACCACCCATCTGCTCTTGCTGCAAACCCTCCTCCCCTGAGACCCCAACACCACGACCCCCTTCCCACTGTCACTCATCCTTCCTGGGTACATAGTGATCCAAGGTCTCACTTGGGTGTAGTACCAGCTGCAGTCACTGCCTTATTGTTGGCATTGCCAAGCCACGTTTGTGCCAACCTCTGATAGGCTGCCAGTTCTTGGCAAGCCAGATTTTCTCCCTCTGGGATATTTTACATGGGGAAGGTCTACCTTTTCCCTATTAGAACTTAATGTAATATGTCTTCCTGAAAAGAGGTGAAATGGGCTCTCAAGGCTCTGCTGCTACCCAATGAGTTATCAGAATCTGGAACACATTGCCTGATACATGGCAGAAGCAGGTTCAACAGTAATTTTGAGATGGCAATTCAACAAATATTTGAATGGAAACTATATGGAAATTGTGAGACTATATGCAGAAGGAATGGGACTAGTTGGAAAGCTCTCCCAAAGAATGGCAGAGGCATGATGGGATGAAATAGACTCCTGCACTGTATCAGTCTATGATTCTAAGTCGTGAAGGCAAGTTACTTTCTTCAAAAGACCTTACAAAGATTAACAAATATTTTGGATAAGCAGTTTAGGTTTAAACTAAATTATTTAACCATGTACAGAATAGCACTGCTGTTTGGTACTTAGGGTTTGAGATTACTTTGGAAATTGCTAGATGCACTTACCTGTGACTTTTCAACAGAAGCATTGTGCTCATCACACATGGGACTGATTTCCATTCCTCTTTCTCTTTCTCGGTCTCCCTGCCGAAAGAACTCTTCCATGATTCTATCTGTCCATTGTCGGTATAGCTGCAGAGGTTTTGTGGGGTTGCTCAAGTCTGCACAGTGAACCATGTTTTGTAGAACCTAGATGATTAAATAAAGTATAGTTTTCTTTTCAACTCACTTTCAATAGAATTGAGGACAAACATAATTTAGTAATATTGGTCAGCAATGCATCCATTGGCAAATCTACAATTATTACATTTTTTAAAATTCATTTATGGGATATGGACATTGCTGGCTGGCCAGTATTTATTACCTATCCCTAGTTGGCCTTGCTAGGCCATTTCAGAGGGCAGTTGAGAGCCAATCACATTGCTGTGGGGTCACATGTAGGCCAGACCAGGTAAGGATGGCAAATTTCCTTCCCTAAAGGACATTAGTGAATCAGATGGGTTTTTTTCTGACAATCAACAAAGTTTTCATGGTCATTAGTAGATTTTTAATCCCAGATTCTTTTTTATTTAATTCAAATTCCACCACCATTTAATTCAAATTCCTACCTTCAGATGGGAGGATCTGAACCCACGTCCCCAGAACATTAGCTGGGTTTCTGGATTAATAGTCTAGCGATAATACCAGTAAGCCATTGCCTTCCCCAAATATGCAATCCTAACAATTACAATATATAAACATTTGGAATATTTTCTCCTTACATAAAACATATGATAAAGAGGATAAATAAAGTTTATTTATCAGTCACAAGTTAGACTTATGTTAACACTGCAATGAAGTTATTGTGAAATTCCCCAAGTTGCCATATTTCAGTGCCTGTTCATGTCAATGCACCTAACCAGCACATCTTTCAGACTATGGAAGGAAACCAGAGCACCCGGAAGAAACCCACGCAGACACAGGGAAAACATACAAACTTCACATAGACAGTGGCCCAAGCCAGTATTGAACTTGGGTCCCTGGTACTGTGAGGCAGCAGTGCTAACCACTGTGCCACCGTACTGCACCATTTGTGTCTTTCACTTGTCCAATGTATTAATTTTCATTTTGAATTGAATGAATTGTTTCATACCTGTATTCTATCTGAGTAGTTGTCCAAGAGGAGTACTCCAGAGCTTGTCACTTTTTTTGTTTCTACCATTGTCTTCAAGTCAGCCAGCAAGTTCATGTGCTTAGACATGTCTGTAGCAAGAACCTGAAGCATAAGGTTTGAGAATCATTAGCAAATGACTTTAGTTCAGAAACACAGACCTTATCAGTGGGACATTGCAAGGCATGCAATCCTAATAAAAACTCATTCTAAAATAGAACAATTTCAAGTAGCTCTCCAGGTGTGAACAATCTTTCTCAATTTATACTAGTTAAATTTAGATCAGACAAAAACTCTGACTTTAAATAAGGGTAAATAAACTCTTCGCAAAAATTCTTCTCCTCAAATGAATGAAATTTTTGATTTTGTGTTTCATATAGAGTAAATAATTTTGAGTTTCATTGTTCTAGTCAGAGTAAGTGCTTTGAGTTTGATAACAAAATGAGGTGGGAGATGTTTACTCTTTCATCTGTGGAATAATTTAATCCTTTTCTAAAGTTGTGGAGGTTGCTTCCCATAGAAGAAAAATCTTGTGGCATTTTACATATCTTTTGGGTTGCAATATTACTATTAGGACATTAGTGGTAGCCATTGGCAGCTGCACAACTCAGCCAAGTGCTGACTATTGTGCCTTTCTGTGTTTAATTGCTAATTACAATTAATTATTTAGTGGTCAAATAGATTTCACTTACATTGTTCTATAATAAAGATAAATCAAAAGTTGGCATTTTTTCTCACATGTTTATACCCACATTAACATTTATTAAAACATATAATCTAAATTGGACCTAAACTGAGAATATTTTAAAAAAGGGATAGAGACTTCAGTTGAACAATAAAGTTTAAGGCTTCAACTTACAATGTCAATGACCATTTTCCTAAGTGACTGTCTTTGCTTCTTTGTCAAATTCTGGAAAATATCACAGTTCTCTTCCTGCAGCAGCTTAAAACCAACAGCCAAATGATGGTTCTCCAGCACTGATGAGTCATTGTACATCAAGGCAAGTTCTGAGTCTGGGAAGTATATGACATAATGGAGGTAAGGAAAGAGAGAGAGAGAGAGAGGTGAATGTTATAGTCATCAAATATCTGAATTAGATTCACATTCATTAATACAATACCAACAGTCTAGATCATCAGTTTGAATAATCCTACACACTTCATAACATTTTGATGGTATTTGAAAATGGATAGTATGCCCTGAAGCATGATTAATAGTCACACAACTGAAAGTATTCCAATAACATAACACTTAGTGCTGATTTTCACAGCCAAAATGGATAGCTTGGATTGGAAAATTTTTCAACTTGATAGATCTGCTTTGGCTTAATGGTGCTGAGATGCCGGCGTTGGACTGGGGTAAACACAGTAAGAAGTCTCACAACACCAGGTTAAAGTCCAACAGATTTATTTGGTAGTAAAAGCCACTAACTTTAGAAGCACTGCTCCTTTGTAGGTAAGTGGGAGTTCTGTTCACAAACAGGGTATATAAAGACACAAATTCAATTTACAAAATAATGGTTGGAAAGATTGTAAAGGCTCACATTATTTTGTAAATTGAGTTTGTGTCTTTATATGCCCTGTTTGTGAACAGAACTCCCAATTACCTGATGAAGAAGTAGTGCTTTGAAAGCTAGCGGCTTTTGCTACCAAATCAACCTGTTGGACTTTAACCTGGAGTTGAGAGACTTCTTACTTGGTTTATTGAGCCAATTAGACTCAATTTTCATTTCAGGGAGGAACAAATGGGAAAGAGTTAGTCTGCCGACCCTGAATATTGATGACCACAGAGGTAAGTAATTACCGAGTGGGTTAGAAAGCTCATTCAGTTATGTGGAATTTTGTCCTACTTGTTATAGGAGCTGTTAAGTTGTCTAGTCCTCACCCCTCTCCAACAAATCCCCATTCGCTCTCACACCCCAATGGCCCCTCCATACCAACTCATGTGCTCCATCTAACCCAGGAGACAGATATATTTCGGATTTTAAAAAAACATAAAGGATATGGGGAACAGGTGGGGAGGTTGATTTAAGACCAGCCATGATCTGATTGAAGATTCACCAGGGCACTGCCTGGGATAGAACATATAATTTTTATCATTTAATAATTAAGAGATTGCATAGGCTTGGGTTGTTTTCATTGGAGTAGAGAAAACTCAGGTGTACATCAAGGTGTACAGGATTATGAGAGACATGGACAGAATGGATAAGAAGCAGCTGTTTCCCTCAGTTGAAGGATCAGCCATGAGGGACATAGGTTCAAGGTAAGGGGCAGAAGGTTTAGGGGGGAGGCGAGGAAAAGCCTTTTTACCCAGAGGATGGTGACAGTCTGGAATGTGTTACCTGGGAGGGTGGTAGAGGCGGATTGCCTTACATCCTTTAAAAGATATCTGGATGAGCACTTGCCACATCATAACATTCAGGGCTATGGGTCAAGTGCTGGCAGATGGGATTAGGTGGGAGTTCAAGTGTTTCTAATGTGTCGATGCAGACTCGATGGGCCGAAGGGCATCTTCTGTGCTTTACAATTTTACGATTATTCTACGATCTCATCTGAACACAGCTACACCACCAGGGAATAAGTGGCTACTGCCAGTAGAAAATCCACTTGAAGTCTTGGATTAAGGAAAAATACAGACACGGCTAGTGATGTTGGGACGGAGAGTGTGGAGGAGGCAATGGAGGCAGGTCAACAGCAAAGGGTGGGTTGGTGGCTCACAGTGGGAATTCCTCCCTTTCCAATTCTGTGTCTCTTGATCAGGCACTGAGTATTTTTGAATGAGGGATCCTCTTTCACTTCCTTCCTCGGAACTGTGATCAAACATCCTATAGGTGTTTAACCTGTAACCTGCATTGCAAGTCTCCCACCTGCCACTGGGTAACTTCATGGCAGTAAAGGAGGTACTTCAGTAGGCTGAAGTGTTTCAACTGGCAGTGAGAAGGGAATGCTGTCCACACACCTTCCCAATATGGACTTAACTAAGGTAGAGGCAGGAAGATAGAATGGCCCCACGTGCTGCCCACCCAACGGATTAAATGCCCCTCTGTCACCAAACCTGCCACGGAGCAACTACAAAGTTCTGCCAATCTATACTGTCAGGTTCCAAATTACAGGTGACTCTAAAGAACTTGGGAGTAGTATTAAGTCTAACAGTAGTTGTGTGAAAACAAAGATTATTTTGAATTCCATGTATATACAGAACATCATGGTAATATATTGTAGGATTCTTATTTAAAAAGAATCACTCTGGCTGTTCTGGATTTTGTGTATGTAAATAAATCCTGTGCCATCTGCCTGTTTAGCACCTTTAGCATTCAAGTGTACTTGTTATCCTTGTGATCTCTTCACTCCTGTCTCTATGTTAATCTGTTCTTTTTTGAATATTAATAAATAAATACATCACCAACAAACTTTTTTACCCCCTGCCAGCCGCAGGATCTCATAAAATAGTCTCCGCAATAAACAATGCATTAAATCCTCCTCAGGGAAAACAAACCTTTTGTTTGCAACATGTCAGAACGGCTATGCTTGTTTGACTTATTTTCTTTACCATCTGAAATTCTTCTTTAATTTTTGGGCTCTAGAATTCAAATTAAAATGTTGAGAAGTTTCTGCGCTCGGTGAATCAGAGACTGTGGCCAGAATACTCTGGTCTCCTGTCACTGGGCTTCTTGGCAGCGAGACAAGGTGCGCCATTTGGTGGCAACAGGATTTCCCATTGTAGCTACCCGGTGCTGCTGGGAAACTCCCGGTGGGGGCGTGTCACTAATGGGATGAGAGAATTCTGACCTGGGTTTTTGGAATAATTGTTAAAATTGGCAGGATCGTACTGCCTTTGAAAATTTCCCGAGATCTGGATCACAGTTCCCTGATGCCCAGCTGTGTGATCTTCCCAATCAAGGACAATGAGTATAATAGCACCCAATCTATCCAACGGGAGAATCCATGGCAATGGCCTTCAAGATGGAACGCCCTTGGAAGATGTGTGAAATTTTAAAGTAATGTATGACCACAGTTGCCAGACCTTCATTGTACAGGGAGGACAATTGATATAACGGAGAGTTCACTGGGCTGCCAGCCTCTCACCTCCAAAGATCAACAAATTTTACTTCAGCAAGAGATATTGCACATTAGCTGCCAGTAGCATCATCATTCTGGCACTGAGTGGTTGGTTACTTGACATCGATTGGCCAACGACCACTGCTGGATAGGTGGCCATTCTTGTTGCTCACCCACCTCTGGCAGGATTGTCAGAATTGGGAACACATTGGGTGGGTCAGCCCGATGGACTATTCTGCAAAATTACCACAACCCATGCTTGTGCACGGCTGGTAAAACCCATGTGTTCAGTGGTAAGTTTAAATTAGTGAGAATTTTTATTTTTTAATCTTTGTTGAAATGTTAGTCGCCTTACTAACTGCTCATCTGGCTGAGACGTGTACAATGTCAGAGCACAAGGAACCATTTCTAGCAGCATACAAGCAGGCATCTGCCAACATCATTAGATCACTTCTCACTTAGTATTATTTTTAGTCTATAATGTTTCTCCACACTATTATTTATGCCTAGGCCCAGTTTCTGTGATATTTCCTTCTTTTTTTTTTCTCTATTTCCAGGTTGATACAAGGAAACTACCCTTACTGAATATTTCCCACTCCTACGTGGCAACTAGCTGCTGGGGCTGGATCTCCCTCTGCCTTCCCTTAATTTCTCCTGTGCCACATTTGTGTAGGAGGTGGCATTAAAATCTAACTGGATGGAAGCTTTGAGGTGCTCAAACAACCTTCCTCATCCATAAATATCCTGTGATCTGTCTTCTCCCCCGCTTTACGAGGGAGTAGGCTGATCTGTTCTCGTCTCTTGACAGTTTTACTGTGAAATAGTCCACCACAAGGCACACAGTGTCTCTCTGTAATGATTTTTGTTCATATCTGCCCACGCTACCTGCAAAGAAGTAATTGATGCCTGTTTGGTGCTTTTCATGGTCACAAAGAAAAGATCAGAAATCCAAATTTTTGATTATTTCTCTCCAAAACAGAAATTATTTTGACAAAAGGAAGTATTCAAAAGGAACCTCATAACTCCCCAAAGCCAAAAAATGCCAGTACATTATACTCCAAATACTACCAATAGATAATTAAATAGTAACAGTACACTCACTTGTGTTAATAAGAAACTGGTTTGAAACCCCAGGATGATCTACATCATGAATAGCGCTTGCGAATATTGCAGTAAGGATCTCAAGATCTGTGAAGACAGCCTATGGAAATAAAATGTGCAAGTCTATTAACTGAGGAAAAGTGAAAACAGATCACAATGTTACCAGCAGTTTTTGGTATTTAACAATATTTCCATAATCTCAACTTTTGAAGACCACATTTACTATTTCAATATTAAAAATAGTTTTTCCCAGCTTTTCCCAACTTAGAGATATCTCACGTATTTCTTAAATAAGTTTAATATGTGAATAGATATAAATATGTGTATATGCATCCACCAGAGGTGGAGTGGTTGAGTTGGTGTCAATCTTGATTCTAATTGGAGGGTCCTTGTTTCCTATGCTTGGTCTTATTGGCCAGGGACAGGAATGTTCACATGAAAAAGGTTTTTTCCACATGTCAGTAGTTTGTCACAGGATAAGGTTATCTGTCAAGTGCAGTTGCATGATCCACTACCATTGGGAGAACAGGGAGCTGAGTGCTCAAGTTTCTCCTGCCAGAACACAGTCTATGCATCACCATTCGAGTTTCTGAGCACATTGGCACAGCAATTAGGCACCCTATAGTGCTAGGCTGAACTGCAAGGGATCCTTAGCCCCCAGAGATGTGATGTATAGGTCCAGAACATGCTCTGATGTGGTTCCAGCTGTAGATCAAATAGTATGCGTGTCTGGTGGGTCCAGCTCACGAGGCTCCTATAAGCAGCTGATGATCACTTTAAACAAACACCTTACAGAACAGCAGTAGACATAGGGGTTCCAGTTCTTCCTGAGGATTAACTTCATAAGACTGAGAAGAGATATAGAGACTGGGCAAGGCTGTTTCCAACTCCTACTTTGGCTCTGCAGCCAAAACAAAATGGGCTTATTCTATCATCAAAGGAAGTGCAGCAGACAGAATCATAGAGATTTCCAGCATGGAAACAGGCCCTTCAGCCCAACTTATCCATGTCACCCCTAAACTTGTACCAACTGCCCGTGTTTGGCTCCTATCCCTCTATACCTCTCTTACCCATGTAACTGCTTTTTAAAAGAAAAATTGTTCACTTCTACTACTACCTCTTGCAGCTTGTTCCAGATATTCACATCCTCTGTGTGAAAAACCTGCACCTCTAGGCCCTTTTGTATCTTTCCCCTCTCATTATGCCCTCTAGTTTTAGGTGCTTCTACCTTTGGGAAAAGATATTGACTATCTAGCTGATCTACGCCCCTCATTATTTTATAGATCTCTATAAAATCACCCCTAAGCCTTCTACGCTCCAGAGGAAAATATCCCAATCTATCCAGCCTTTCCTGATAACTCAAACCATCAAGTCCCAGTAATATCCTAGAAAATCTGCACTCTTTCTAGTTTAAAAATATCCTTTCTATTATCGGATGACCAGTGCTGTACACAGTATTCCAAATGTGGCTTTACCAATACTCAATGTTCTGACCAATGAAACCAAGTATGCTGAATGCCCTCTTCACCACTCTGCCCGTTTGTGACTCCATTTCAAGGAGCTATGAACCTGTACACCTAGTTCTTTTTGTTCTATAACTCTACCCAATGCCTTAACTGAGGTAAATCCTACACTGGTTCAAACAACCAAAATGCATTACATTGTATTTATCTAAATTAAACTTAATCTGCAATTTGTCAGCCCACTGGCCCAATTGATCAAGATCCTGTTGCAATCCTAGATAACTTTCTTCACTGTTCACTATGCTACCAATCTTGGTGTCATCTGCAAACTTACTAACCATACTTACTAAATTCTTATCAAATCTTTAATATAAATGACAAATAAAAATGGACCCAGCACCATTCTCTGAGGCACACCGCTTGTCACAGGCTTTCAGTTTGAAAAACAACCCTCTACAACCAACATGATCTTATCTGAACTCACTAAATTTTGAGATTACATTCTCATCATCCCTCACAGATGGAAGATACTAATAGAATATAGTGGTGATACTTTGCATAAGGAACGAAGAGCAATTGTAATTCTCAGATGAAGTTGGGTTCAAGGCTATTGTTAATTTGATTATTTGGTCTCCATTTCCAAACTGTATGTTGTAATCTTATATTTAGTTTTCCATCATATTTTTGTAGCCATGGAAAGAAAATCAAGCACACATATAACAGGGAATTATTTTGATTTTGCCTGCTTTACAAGAGTGCCACAAGAAAGTTAATCTTTGAACCCACAATTCAAAGGGGGACTGTATATTGTCAGTTTAAAAAGAAATGAATCAAAAAATAAATCCTCTGATTGGTTAAAAAAAGGGCAATTTAATTGTTAGGTATGAAATCTCATTCTCTGCGAAGTCCTCTGCTTACAGATACCAGTTTATCTAGGAAAGCAAGAATATTTTAAGAGTGCACTGCTTACCTCTAATGCAGGTGTTGATAATAGAACATGAGTGGACTGAGCAACATCTGCTGCATGAATGTTATTGTGAAAAGCCACATCTGCATGATAATGGTCCTCCAGAGTCATTAAATAAGTAATTAAAGTATCTGCTGGAATCTTGAAGGTTTTTAATAAGTCCCGTTCCTAAAAGAAGTGGAAATAGGCTCAGATTAGACACTGAAAACAAACAAATGTTATGGAGAATGAGTTAATTCTCTTTGCTTGCATATTAACTCTCATTCCTTTCCATGCCCCTTAGCCTTAGGCCTTTTAGGGTCATGTATTATTTGCTGCCAATTAGATGGGAAAAGCTTATACCTAAGCTCTTTCCCAGGTAACTCTATTTCCAGCTGATAAGAAATGTCATGTGATCCAGTAGGTTACTCATCCCCACTTCCAAATCCCATGCACAATTGTCTGGTAGTCAGTATGTAAGACTGACAGTGCAATGCTTTTTGGATGCAGCTCATCAGTTGTGCTACCAAAACGAGACTTTATAATGTTAAGCTCCAATTTTATTACAATAAAAGAACTAACAAAAGAATCACACTGCCAATTCCAATGCAATTCTCAGTAAATTGTGGCATCAAATATGAAATTTGTTTTAAGGTTGTTAGCGTTCAGGTATTATATCAGAGTAATTTTGGCTAGATATGAAGGATATTGCTCAGGTCTAAAATTCATCAAATTACATACAGCTTTTATATTTTCCAGTGGGGTCAAATGTATATAACTTGGCATTTCATTGAAACATCTTCAGCACTATCCATTGCTTGCATATTTGTAGTTATTGAATGTCAACATTGAATTAGGACAACTAAAAATAAATACGACATGCTCAAAGACAAAACTGGATGCTGATGCCATTGTTTGGTTCTCACCCTCAATTCACTATTAAGTGCCGACTGCTATTTAATTAGCTTCATCTACCGTTTGAGGCACAAACTTATTTTGAGATATTTTGGGCATGGACTTAGGCACCAGCAATGAATTTCCCAATGGTGCTGATCTGGTGAAGGCAGTGATTATTGACCATGTATTCCTTGCTATAATGTCAAGGCATCCTCAGTTGGTTCTGAGCATTCTCAACTGTGCTTGAGAAATACAGAGTGTAACTAATCAGTAACTGTAATTTTAAACACTGCAATTCAGTTGTTGTTTGGGGTAAAGAATTTGCCAATAGGCTCATATATTTTCTTTCTTCAATGCTAATAACTATTTGTGTCTTTGACATTGGAAAAACAATTTGTAGATTGTAGTTGGTTCTCTACACAACAGCGCGAGGCCATTATCACCAGACGAAACATCTTAGAAAATGGTTAAACACAGATTCTCTCCAAACTCACCTGAAAAATTGTGTACATAACAACTGTTAAAGGTCTGTTTCCAGAATATTCGGCAACTTTAAAGACATTAAGGCCCCATTTGTTAATTTCTTCTAATTCCTATCAATTGAATAAACAGTATACATGAAGCATAGCAAATGAGAATAAATCTTTAATGAAATGCACTATCTTTAAATTTAACACTAAACATAGTGTGCCACTCCGAGATTAAAATAATACTAGCATGCATGTTGTTAGCAAACATGTCATGTTAATTAAAAGAACAATCATCTTTAGCATCCTGACTGAACTATCAGAAAAAGGTACGTTATTCATTCTTTCTTTTAGGATTTCAGGAACTTACTAAATTGAAAAATATAATGTAAACCAATTGGTCAGATATTTTGACATTAAAAGATTTGTGTTGCAGGGTCAAATTATCCTCCTTCATTAGAAGTGGAGAGGATTATAAATCCAGGATCTGAAATAAACACACCTTTGCCAAGAGATCTTCCTGGTCAGTTTTGACTCCAAATCTTGTAATGCTGGAATTGGTTAAGCTTGAGCTATGCATGAGTTTCTTCACCCCACTGATTTGTGACATTGGCCTCTTTTTCTTTTCTTCTTTCTGTGCTTGTGATGGCATTTCAACCTCATGCTGTTTGTCTGCAAAGAAAAAATGCAGCAAATCAGAACACTTGTACCCATTAAGTTCCAGAACATTGTGGCCATCCAATGGTCTTATCAAGAAAACAAGACAGTCAAATTTTTCTGGGATTTTCCCCAAATATATGCCATAACATCAGCAGAAACACAGAAGAAAAGGCGTAAACAGCCATTAACACCTTTACCAGGGCTTCAGCTGATCTTCCACGAAGTTCCAGCGGGCTATCAAGAGAACTGCCATAGAAATTCCAGTAAAGAATGCAGGAAAATAGCCGACATTATGAGTTCAGCTAACTGCTATTTAGGTTCATGAGCAAGACATACTGGACAACAACCCAAACCCATTTAATCCTTGAAACAAAAATTCACTGGGTAAGTACTGTGCTGATGAAAAGTTTCTATCTCAGTTCTTTTTTCAGACAAGCATTGCATATTTCCTTTTTTAAGTCTGATTTTCAGTATTTGAGGTGCTCTTTTCTTGGAATTACTGTGGGTAATAGGAATAGGCAGATACCAGTGCCTGTTATTTGAATGCAGGCATTAGCCCATTTAAAGTAAAGCAGTTAGTATCAGTGTTAAAATAGAGTACAGAAATACGTCATTCAAATCATAGAATCCTACAGTGCAGAAAGAGACTCTCCAAATCTGCACCAACCACAATCCAACCCAAGTCCTACCTCATATATTTTACCTGCTAATCCCTCTAAATTAAGCATCCTGGTACACTAAAGGGCAATTTTAGCATGGCCATTCAACCTAACCCACACATCTCTGGACTGTTGGAGGAAACCGCAGACACGAGGAGAATGTGCAAACTCCACAAAGGCAGTGACCCGAGCCGGGAATCGAACCCAGGTCCCTGGAGCTGTGAAGCAGCAGTGCTAACCACTATGCCACCGTGCCGCCCAAATGTGTTGAGCATTTGATGCATCATATCACTACATGGTCCTTCAGATAATCTTTTCTTGGTACGTCAGAAACAGTGTGAAATTGACATTGTGCAGATCAACAAAAATGACATTTTCAAGAATTTCAAATTTTAATTAATTATTAACAGTGGTTCATCCAGGATACTTTCGTTACAATTATAATCATCAGACCTATGACCTTAATACCACCTAACACCAGCCCACATCAATTACTACAGAGTGTCTTTGGATTCCCTGACTCCTTTCCTCCTCCAATTGCAACATTGTATTCTGAGTATCGAGTATCACTTCCATAGACTCTTTCCTTGGTTAACTGTTCTGCTTACCAGCCAGACAGTCCAACAATGTTGTCATGAGGCCCACATTGAGAACAGCAGGACCATTGTGTCCTCAGTCTAGTTTCTATGAACAATTAGCTGTTTCTCACACACTTTCCCCAATTTTCCATTAATATTGAGGGCTATGGTCTCAAAAACCTGCACTAATTTAGATGCAATTTAAAATCTGTTACTCTCCCTCTCAAATATTAATATTCTATGAACATTCTGTTATTTCATTCACAGAAATATAACGTGCAGGGAAGAATGCTCAGTTATCACATATAATGATGTGCAGAGTGCTTCAGGGTATTAAATGATACAGAGGCATTTGTGTTTATTATTTTCACAGTAAGAACAATAAACCTATTCAATTGTGATGATACTGTTCCTTTAAGAAATGTACTTGTGTCATGTTTCTTGTGAGGGGATTGTTTTATATTTCAGCTCTGATTATAGTGCAGCTGGCAGCCCACATGCAGAGCAGGAAGAAGAATAACTGCTCCTAGTCAATGGGCATTTGTTTTAATCTGAGTCAATGCAGTTTTGTTATATTTAAGGTTACCCCCTGGAGTTTCAGAGTAAGCTTTAATTAGGCTGCTTGACAAGAAGAGTGACGTGAATGAGCAGAGCTAGGCTTACTGAGAGACAAACAGGCAATTGCTGATTGGAGTACAGCTCTTTTTCTCTTTCTATAAATTGAAATTTGGAACCTGCTAGAAAATAGGTATCTACTTCAGAGGTTTGCAAAAGGCAAGAGGTGTTTTCTTCTCCCCACGCCGCCACACCCCCCCCCCCCACCCTTTTCTGGAGTTCTGTTGTTTGAAGGCAAGTTTTTCTCTGGGGGCTACTGCCTGAGAGTAAGAAGACAGGTGTTCTGTTATATCTCTGTCAAGAGATGTTAAAAGGCTGGAAGACTAGCAACCGATGTAAGCCTGTATATTTTTGCCAACTGGATCTGACAAGGAGTTTATATCTTATACTGCTTAAATTGAACTTGTAGCTAGCATTAAGAATTATACCTTGTCATGTATTTGAATTGCTAAAAATTATGCTAATTCTTTTTGTTATAGTTAAACTGTATTGCTAAATAAAGTTTGTTGTAATAAAAGCTTCCTAGTGGGTCAGTAGAGTTACATCTGGTTCAAAACACTTTATACTCACACTAATGGCAAAATTTAATAGTCGGGGTCCTGGTTAATTTATAATAAAACTTTGCAATTTTAATCTAGTACCTAACAAATTATTTGTACTTGAAACATTGCTTTTTTATTCATTCATGGGACATGGATGTCACTGGTTGGCCAGCATTTAATGCCCATCCCTAATTGCCCGAGGGCAGTTGAGAGCCAACCACATTGCTGTGACTCTGGAGTCACACGTAGGCCAGATTAGGTAAGAACGACAGATTTCATTCCTTAAAGGATATTAGTGAAACAAATGAGTTTTTCCGATAATCAACAATGGTTTCATGGTCATCAGTAGATTCTTAATTTTTTATTGAATTCCAATTCCACCATCTGCTGTGATGGGATTTAAAGCTGGGTTCACAGAACATTAGCTGAGTTTCTGCATTAATTGTCTAGCAATAATACCACTAGGCCATCAGCTCCTTCCTGTTACATGTTATCTCTGCGGTGCTTCTCAGAATCTGGTGAAGCTTGACTCAACATTGCAAAACACATTTGAAACTGTCAGAGTTCCAGGCTATGGTCCAGAGTGGACCTGTTACTGGAGAAATCTGATAGCTAAGCACTGACTTATGTGCAACAGGCTTGATGTTTATTGCATCTGTCATATGCTTTAAGTTTAACCCATCAAAACAAGAGAGTAAATCTGATTGTCAGGTGATCTGAGGTGGAAAATGATGTCTATCTATGCTTTTTAAAGATTACTTGGAATTCCATGGGATTTCTACAGGTTGTGGGAATCAATAAATCTGACTGGGATTATTAACCTTTTCATGTTTTAAGTTGATGATTTCTATGGAAGGGGCAATTGTTTTAATAATTAAAACGTAACACTTCAAATTTCCCTTATCAAATTTGCTTGTTGCTATTTAAAGCTTTAAAATCATATTAAAATTTAGCTTGATATAATTTAGCTATTAGAATTCAACATTCAGGGGAGATGGTGCATAATGGTAATGTCATTGGACTAGTAACCTAAAGTCCTAAACTAATATTCTGCGGGCATGGGATTGGCAGCAGCTGACAGAGTTTAAATTCACTTAAAAAAAAACTAGTCTCATTAATTCTGACCATGATAACTATCATTGATTGGTGTAAAATCCACCTGATTTAGTGAAGGAAATCTGCCATCTTTGCCTACTGTAATACTGCAACATAGCACAGAAACAGATCTTTCAGCCCAAACGGTCCATGCCTACGATAGTGCCCTACCAGCTGATTCCAATTGCCTGCTTTTAGCCCATATCCCTCTAATCCTTTCCCATCCATGTACTTATCGAAATGCTTTTTAAAATGTTGCCATTGTAGCTGTCTCAACCACTTTCTCTAGCAGCTCATTCCTTAAATGCAACACTCTCTGCGTGAAGAAATTGCCCCGAAGGTCTCTTTTAGATCTTTCTCCTTTCAGTTTAAACCTATGCTCTCTAGTTTTCAATCCCTCTACCCTGGGAAATAGACTATCTGTTCATCCTACCCATGCCCTTTGTGATTTTATAGACCTCAATAAGGTCACCCCTCATTTGCAGACAAATTGTTGCAAGGAATAAAGGCCTAGCCTTGCCAGCTGCTCCCTATAACTCAGGCTTACTAGTCAAAGAACAAAGAACAACACAGCATGGGAAACAGGCCCTTCGGCCCAACAAGCTCACACCGCCATTTTAACGTTCCCACTTGCACCCATGACCCTTGTCTATGTTTATGGAAATAATAGCAACATCTTGTAAATCTTCTTTGCACTGTTTCCCATTAAAAAATGTCCTTCCTGTAAAAGGGTGACTAAAACTCTACACAATACTCCAAGTGCCACCTTGCTACAACTTATACAACTGCAACATAATGTCCAAACTTCTATACTCAGTGCCCTGACTGATGAAGGCCAGCGTGCTAAGTGCCTTTTTCACCACTCTATCCACCCGTGAAATCCCTTTCAATAAACTGATGCCACTTTCAACGAACTGACTAGTCTAGTCTACATATGACTCTAAACTCACAGCAATCTGGTTGACTCTTGTCTTCAGAAATGGCCTAGTAAGCCACTTAGTTCAGGGGCAATTAGGGATGGGCAATAATGCTGCTTAAATTGCTAGCAATACCCACAATCCAAGAAATATTAAAGAAATATGGCACTGCTGGAAGTTATTTAAAGAAATACAAAAGAGAAAAAAAATTCAGAAGTCTTTGGAGCAATTCTAGTGAATTGTTCGTTTATTAGATTCTCCTAGACTTCACTTGAGGGAGGGAGGGTAAAGAGGGAGGGGGAGGTAGGGTAAAGGGGGGGAGGGTAAAGAGGGAGGAGGGAGTTAGAGTAAAGAGGGAGGAGGGTAGGGAGGGAGGGTAAAGAGGCAGGGAGGGAGGGTAAAGACGGAAGAAGGGAGGGTAAAGACGGAAGGAGGGAGGGTAAAGACGGAAGGAGGGAAGGGGGAGGAAAGAAGGAGGGGGGAAAGATTGCAATTCTCTCTATATTTTAAGTGCACAGATTCCAAGATAGCCTTTAGAGAGTGTTTCTTCAAATCATTAACACCCAAATGAGTCTCCAGAATTGTATAAACAAGCAGCCATGTTAACTCTTAGACCTGGTACGTATATTGTTCAATATGTAAATTTTATTTGTTGTTAATATAAAATAGAATGTAGATGCAAATTGCTACCATGTTAAAGTTAGTTTAGTCTTTAATTTACCTTTGTTAAAATTAAAAGTGATCTTGATTTTTTAAGTTTGTGCCATGCACCAGTGGATGGAGATCTGCATCAATTACTCTACGAATATGTAGCAAGCTCCTATTTTTATTTAGGCTTTCAGAGGACATGGCAAGTAGAGCACAGACAAATTGTTTTCCATTAGGCTATGAAGAAAACAAATTGCTGGGTGAATGACTCCAGGCAATTACTGTAGACCTCCTTGTGGGAGGTTTCAGTGGGCTGCCAGATTTTGTGATGCAGAATTCCCCATGTGGTCTCTCAGCTAGATGTAGGGTAGAAAGGTGGCGATAACAAAAATAAAACAAAATCTATTTCTGATTTATACCATACCTTGGCTGCAGTCTAGCTAACTAAACAGCTTGCTGGTGGGCAGTGATAAATCATGTTGTAGTTCATGACTAATGACAAGAATCATATTTTCTGGCAGGAAAGTTTCAGCTATTTACACAAAATCCCTTCAATATAACTTCCTAGCCCTATCAATTTATAATTTTAAATAAAATCCCAACATTCATTGCTGACTAGCTTTACAATTAATTGTTACGATCTAATGCTTGTCCACAAATAGCAACCATTCCACAATATTGTCAAATGATTCTAATCTTCCTTGACAGACCAAATGACCAAAATAGGTGACCCAGAGTAAAACATTGTCTCACTTACATAATCCGATCTCTTCCCACCACCAAACAATTTCCTGCACAATTTGGCCAATAGACTGAAGTGCATTTCAAAAAGCAAGGCACAATCTAGTTAATGGAAGACATAATACCAGGTAGAATTCTTCCATCTCACCTGCAGCTGGGATTTTCTGGTCCCACTGCTGTGAATGGAGATTTGGCTGAGTGCCAAATGTCAGTGATAAGACTGGAAAATTCTGGCTACCATTTTTATGTAATGCCCAATTCAAATAACAGTCATTTCCTTTTACTTACCTTAAAAAAAATTTATGTGGATGATAGAAGACTATTGCTGAATGCCATATTTTCAATGAGAAGATTTGATAGTTAAGCAATTGCTATTATTTCTGTAACGTTATTTACGTAAAATAATGTATCAATCTACCAAAGCATGGCAGAATATTTATTTTTTCTAATTTTTCTAATTCTTATAATAAATTGACGCAACTTTCTTACAGGAGCAAATTCCCAAAACAAATATGCAAATACTGAATCACTATTCATAATGTGAAACTTCAGGAAATAATGAAGAAATGGGACCATCTGTTTCACTGTTTTTCTATTAACCTTTAGTTGACTGCTCTTACCCTTAAAGGCAATACCATGAGCTTTCTCCAAACAATGAGATGAACACATGGATGGCGGTCATTGGATAGGGGTGGATAGAACTAACTTTTAGCAAAGCTGTAAAATGGGTATGTCCTTTCGTGCTTACACAAGTCTGCAATCTGATGCTTAACTGACAGAAAATGGCATTTTCATTTATTTACAAAACCAAAATAGATAAGATTAACATTCTTCTTTATTACAAATTAAATGCTAAACCAAGTATAATATAGTTATTGCTGACATGCCCCTATAGGCTAAGCATTTTAACAGATTATAGTTATTTTGACAAATGACACATATTGTATGGGAAAATGTGAAACCTCATCCTCTCATCATTGGGTGTGGTACAAAGTCTGAATGTTACTTACACTTGAAATGCAGATTCACTTCCCTGTTTACTTTTGAGAATAAGAATGGGGATTAGGAAATGATGCTGTCTGTTTTGCCTACTTCCTCCTGATTTATTTTTAATATATATATTTTATATATATACATATATGTATAATTTTTTAATAAATTGTAATGTTTTTCTCTGAGTGGTCAAATTGAAACTGTTCATGTTGGGGTAACTCATTACTTTAATTGCAAGGCAATTCATTCTTTCTGCATTTGACAAATGACATAATCAGGTCATTAAGTATTTTCTCTGGAGATAATTGTGAGGAACTGCATCAGAAGAAGTCAGATCTTAAAGACTTTCATAAGTGTTTTCTGTTGTTGTGCTAATAATTTAAGGTATTCACATCAAACACTCGCTTAGTCAGATCAATCATGGAGCAAGGTTTAGTGGTAACAAAGTAAAATTGTTCCAGTCACTGGGACACTAACTATTGAAGGTAAAAATCCTTCAAATTTGTCCAAATTAATCTGGATTCAAACACCAACAACTTTATCATCCATTTCAAGTGGATTAATTTTCTTCCAGAAGAGTGGGATTTTTATTTCACAACATAAATCCTCACTATTCAGAAATGTTCTGCAGCTGAGCTCCTATAATGCAATTTTTTAGGTTGAGATTGAGACTTCTCAATTATTCATTATGTGACAGTCAGTCAGCCGTGAGTGATTTCATAGCAGCTCAGGATATTGGCCATGCTTGATGTTGACATGTGCAGCTTTTTCAATCTCCCATCTCGCAATAAGTAATGCTAATAGTCTCATGCTATGTACAGATTATAGTGAATCATAAATAGTATTTTCTTGAAAATAATATTTTGTCAGACTTCTAAATACTGACTTCAATTTTAAAAGTGCGATTGTTGTGAATTATTTTGTTACAGATATAAAATTAGGAATTTATGGATTATTTGCTAAATGCATTTTAATTGACCACTGAATAAAATGCTCTCCTTTTAGTCATATATTGCCCATTTTCCATTTTATGCCACATTTGTGTTCATGTTTCGGTGACATTGTGTGCAGGGTGAACACACTCTACATCCCCCACCCATCTCCTCCATGCCAACCTATGCCCCATACTCATCTTCCACAGTTCTTTATGATCTCTGGACCAACTTAACGACAACTCATGTCAATCCATTCCCCCCCAACCCACCATCCTTTCCCTTTACACTTAGCACATAACTCACCAAGTAACCACTATGGATAAATCTCATTCATTAAAATAAAATACTCTATCTACATTCCTTCATTTACATAACGCCTTAAAACAACAAATATTGCAATCAAGTGCACAATCTCTTCTACAAGCATGCATTAGAATTCATAGTCCCATATCAAAGACCCATGCACCTGTAACTCAAATTGTGAAAAGTCAGACAGATGATGTGATAATGAATGGTTATGAAATCAGTCACACAAAAGTAATCCAATAATGGCAACTCTCATGCTTATGCAAACTGACAGAGTGAAATAGCAAGCAGTGGCTTTTTTCTAAACATCCAGATTTTTTTTAAAGATTTAAAGGACAGGATTTTTAAATTCCTTCACAGCTGTCATTGACAGATGCTTTTGACAGTTTTAACAGTTGATTTTGACTATTCAAACAACTCAACTGCTAATGAATTTATGTGCTTTTTATGCACATTCATGCCTATTTTCAATAATTCAAAAAGGCAACTTACCACTTTCAAAGAGCAACTGACCTTCCCCAAAAGTGCCCTGGGACCATATCCAAAGTGGTCTTCAAAGAGTAGCCTGGCTATGCAAATAAATCTGCAAAGATCAGACTTACTCTTACCAGGTGTACACTGCATACTTGAAGATTCACACTCCTGGGATGCAAAAATTCAACTTCAGTGGAAGCAGCTGATGACATAAATGGCCAGCTGCCTCTACGAACTGAGCATGTGCGAAATATGAAACTACGCCAGTCCTGTCCTTGCAAAAACAGAAATGCCACGGTTGATAATGGGACTTACAATTTTCCGTCATTTTCACCATTACGGAGTGGGTCTCCATAGTGGCAAAAATCTGGATCATGTTGTACCTCTGAAATAGAACTGCCACTCTGTAGATCAATAACTTTTCAATCAACTTTATTTATTACCTGGCTGCTCTTCTGCAGCTGGAAAATTTTTAATTGGTCCTATATCTTCAAGAGCCTGTCCACCTCCCTTTATTAAATGGAGAAGTTATCTCCATGCCAACTAAGGGGGTGTCACCATCATAATCTCAATGGGAAACAGTCTTGACCTCTGCTTCCCTCCCACACAGGGAAAAGCCAATGCACGGAATTCACATTTACACAATGGAGTGAGCAAATGCATCATCTGTTGTTGATGATTTTGCAGCCACTCTGTTGAAGATCCATTAGTCTGTAGCCAATTAGAAAACAGTGAATTGATGAGAACTGTACACTGTTAGTTCTTTTGTAAAAACCCTTAAAAATTTTTTCCTTGTTGAATAAGGTCTAAGCAATTAGGACAAAGTCCTAGAGAACTGAGGCAGGCCTTTTAAACAACTGCCTTCAAACTCAGCAGCCCCTGCAGCCACTCCTCATTGGCATCCAGAAAGATGGGCTCAATCACATCCCACTACCCATCCCCAGAACAAAGATGCTCCCAAGATGAGGCTGTTGATCCAGCAAAATTCCAGGCTCAGTACACCCACCCAAGGACTAAATATAGAGGCCATGACAATCTGACGGGAGCTGAGAGGGTTGATGCTGAAAGCACGATTCCCATCATAGGGGAATATCGAACTAAGGCACAGTTTCAAGTTAAGGGATCTTCCACTTGAGATAGACATGAATATGGGAGTTTATTTCATTAGAAGGTAATTTGAAATTAAACAGATTTATCCTTCATCAAATCTCCTGACCCCATAATTTCAATGCACTGAAGTTTTTAGGTCTCTTTTATATGTTGGCCAGTTTTCTGAAGATCAGCAGAGAGAGATCACTTAGCTAGGAGAATGAGTTTCCAGGAAGCATCAAGATGCTTCTCTTGAGTCTATTTCACTTAAAGTCTGATCTCCACGGCCCTTTCTCTAATCTGTTTCCCTGGTCCTCTCTTTCTTAACTGGGATCTCTCCCTATGCCCGTCCCTTGTCCCTTACTTGGAACACTTGCTGATTGACGGAAGTGCTGTTCACTTACGCGGTGACCTATCACAATACTCCAGGAGGGCCAATCACCTTTTACTGGGTAGGAACCAATAATACAAGCAATGGAATCTCCTGCATCCTAAATATTACAATCTCCAGAAACTACAAGTTTACAAAACACACAAAGTGAGTGAATTTCATAGAATGTAATAAACGGAACATGCTAAGCTACAGAACAAAGAACAAAGCACAGGAACAGGCCCATTAGCCCACCAGACCTGTGCTGATATGCATTTTCTATCCCTGTGTTCACCTCCTGTTCATGTGTCTATCAAGAACGTTGCATGTTGCTAATGTGTCTGCTTCCACCACCTCTATTGGCAGTGTGTTCTGAGTGTTCACTACTCTGTATGAAAAGCATTCCCCACACATCTCCTGTAAACCTACCCTCTCTCACCTTAAACCTCTGCTTTCATACAGTTCTAAGTTATTTCTCACAGTAGAGAAAATTGCACAAAAATAACATTTGTTTTCAGGGTCATTGTGTTTGTTCAGCAGTAATGATGTCCTTAGTGTGCCAGTAAAAACACACTTACATCTTATTCAACAAAGAAAAACAGTTTAAGGGTTTTTGCAACAGAACTAACAATGTACAGTTCTCATCAATTCACTGTTTTCTAATTGGCTGCAGACTAATGGGTCTTCAACAGAGTGGTTGCAAAATCATCAACAACAGATGATAGATTTGTTCACTCCTTTGTGTAGATGTGAACTCCATGCATTGGATTTTCCCTGTGTGGGAGGAAAGCAGAAGTCAAGACTGTTGAGATTATGATGGTGACACCCCCTTAGTTGGCATGGAGATAATTTCTCATTTAATTAAGGGAGGTGGACAGACTCTTGAAAATGTAGGGCCAATTAAAAATTTTCCAGCTGTAGAAGAGCAGCAGCCTGCAATGAGTGGTAAATAAATGAGAGGCCATTATAAACGGAGGCATCCTCTCACTGACTCACTCAATCTTAAATTTAGAAACCTATACTGCAACTAGGTCACCATCAAACCCTCTACAGGGCCATCTGTAGCTATACCTGCGCCTAAACAGGTAGGGATAGCTTAAATGTCCTGCCTGGAATGCTAAAGCACCAGCCTGCCACTAGGTGTCCATCTCCAGGCAGCTAATCCCTGTTGCACCCCTTGAATTGATCTTAACAAAGTTCTTAACAAGCTGAAACATCTTCCCCTGGTCAAATGGAAATGATTAACCCTGCTGATCCCAAAGACAACTTCGCCAAAATAGCCAGCATTAAGCATTTCAGAAATGCATTTTAAAAATAGGTCATGTATATTTAACAATGAGACTCCATCATCAAATTCACCTCAACTCTCACATGAAAAATAAACAACAGTAAAAATAAACCAGGCTTGGAACAATACTCACCTAAAAATGTACTGGATATGAATTCAGAGACCTGATTGCCAGATCGGCTCATTTCAGAGAGGTGAGTAAGCTCTCGATTGAGCATCCTTTTGAACTGTAAAAATAATGCACAAGAAAAAACAATCAATCTCAACTTGTGATAATTCAGTGTTTGATATAAATAAAATACATTTTATTCAATGCGCTTGCTATCAAAGGTTCTGTACATATTATTTGGATGCATCCTTTGCACTGGCCATAACCATTCTTCTTCAATGTATGCTTTACCTATTCATTTTTTTAAATATATTTTCATGGAGTTAGGCTGAGTTGAAGACCTTTAAAAATGGCAGATGGGAGGTGCTTCTGAGATTCTCATTCCATCCTATTTCAGATATTGGCATCAGTGCAGGATAAGTCAGGGATGTGGAAAGTATATTAGTAGAAGGCAATATCTATTTTTCCAGATGGCCTCATCAAGAATGCTAGATCCCAGAACAACTATTCCATTTAGCTCAGCAGGCAACATTGACATAATTTATTGACAGGAGTGCAAACTGACATCACTATTACCTTGAAATAAATTATTCTTTCTTTGATGTGTTTTTTTCACAGTATTGTGTGCAGTTCTGGTCCCCACATTATAAGAAAGATGTGGAGGCATTGGAGAGGGTACAGAGGAGGTTTACCAGGATGTTGCCTGGTATGGAGGGCAGGTCCTATGAAGAGAGGTTGAAGGATTTGAGGTTGTTTTCGTTAGAAAGGAGGCGGCTAAGAGGGGATCTTATTGAAGCATATAAGATGATTAGAGGTTTAGATAGGGTGGACAGTGATAGCCTTTTTCCTAGGATGGAGAAAGCTAGCACGAGGGGACACAGCTTTAAATTAAGGGGTATGAGTTATAGGACGGATATCAGAGGTAGGTTCTTTACTCAAAGAGTGATTAGGGAGTGGAATGCCCTGCCTGCAGCTGTTGTAGATGCGCCAAGTTTGGTGGCGTTTAAGAGGTTAATTGATAAGTATATGGAAGAGAAGGGAATGGTTTAGTTTGGAGGGGCATTGCTTTTTATTTTGGTCGGCACAACATCGAAGGCCGAAGGGCCTGTTCTGTGCTGTAATGTTCTATGTTCTATGAATGTTTATTTATACAATATTAAGAGGTCTGAAGTGGACAAAAATTTCTGACATTGATACTATGAATGGCGACAATTTATTATAATATGAGCAGTTCCTTTCAAAGCATCTATTTACCTTGATTCAAAATCTGCCAACTTAACCTCAATATTCAATGGAGAAGAGAATTCCACATAACCTTCTAATGAAATAAACTCCAACATCATGTCTATCTGAAGTGGAAGATCCCTTTATTTGAAACTGTGCCTTAGTTTGATATTCCTCTATGAGGGGAATCATGCTTTCAGCATCAACCCTCTCAGCTCTCGTCAGATTGTTATGGCCTGCATATTCAATCCTTGGGTGGGTGTGCTGAGTCAGGAATTTTCCTGGTTCACCAGCCTCATCTTGGAGGATCTTTGTTCCGGGGATGGGTAGCAGGATATGATTGGGCCCATCTTTCTGGATGCCAATGAGGAGTGGCTGCAGGGGCTGCTGAGTTCAAAGGCAGTTGTTTAAAAGGCCTGCCTCAGTTCTCTAGGGACTTTGTCCTAGTTGCTTCCTTAAACATTAGGCCCTCCATCCCTTTCGCCCCATCATCAACTCCCCATACCTATACACGCCAACTCATGTCAATCTATGCATTTGTAACCAACCCACATGTTCTTTATAGCTCTTATGACAATTCAGTGCTAACTAATGTCTGTTTCTGTCTCCCACCCGTTATCTTTTGTCCTTACATGCTTCATGCCAACTGACCCAGTATCCACAATGGGCTATCTCAAGGGCCTTGCTGAGATGAACTAAAATAATATTCTAAATATCTATTAGAGACTTCATTCTATTTTTAAAAAAATCTCTAATTCATTTAAGTGCATTCAATACAATTAAATCCCCTCAATTACTTAATCTGTTATAAAATAAAGAATTGTATTTATGTCCCCCACATTAAAAACTGCTAATCATCTGAAAACCTCTTTCAGCCTTTCAACTGAACTGTGAACTTACAGCCCCTATGATAATAATTGGTTGTGGAAAGTAGACAATCATTAATAATGAGATAATGGAAGCCTTTGAGGTTATGTCAACCAACAGCTATTGAAACTGCTAGAATAGATCTCTTTCAATTCAGACACAGTTTTTTTTTGAAGTTTTTTAAAGGGCTGGCCTTGTAAATGACTGGGTACATTGACAGTACCACAGACTTTGGTTGGAATTTTACCACCATGCCCACCCCAGAATTGGGGCGGACGTGGCTAGCAAAATGAAATTCTCTACTAGCTACTGTCAGGATTTTGCAAGACTCACCCGTGCAAGGTCAGAAAATACCAGTTATTGTCTGTCCTTCCTGAACATTTAGGACTACTCCAAAGATATGTACCTCCAACACTGTGGAATAAGGGCTTTACTTCAGCAAAATGTGGGGGTGTTTGAACTCAGTATTGCATTTCCTATGTGCTCATGACATCCTGGTTCCCCTTTTCTCCTAAGTGAAAAAAGGTTGGAAATGGAGACAGGAATTCTAGATCTGAGATTCATCCGCTATTTGGATATGCAGCGGAATCTACATGGCTCTGCATAAATCCAGGCCTATATTTTTTAATAAAATCACTTCATTCAACTTAAGGTTAATTTTCTGCTCCTGGTGCAATACTTCTAAAAATCCATCTTCTAGACTGTTCAACTGCTTTGTGATTTTTCAATGATTCCAAGTTTTTTTTCACCATCTTTTATTTTTCTCTGCTAATATCTTCCCTACCCATGGAAAGTTTGTACATGGTGTGGGAAAGTCTTACATTCTTCCAGGGCTATGATCCTTGTTGCTGTTTCATACTGCACCCAAGAGTATGTGATGGTAGAATTTTCCCAGTCCTGGAGGCAGATCTGGAAGAGTGGGAAGGCAGTGATGGATTTCTGCTGCCATGCAGCTTATCCATGATAAGCAGGGAACAGAATCCATTGAGGCAAGCAAAAAAAGCCTCAGCTATTTAAGCTTCAATAAAGGGTGATTCAGTGACATTTCTGGCATTTTTCCATTGCAAAGTAGCCTCCCACTACATGCAGAGGCTGCCTGATCATTAGAGGTAACCTTCCTTTGGCAAACCAGGGATTTTTTTGGAGCCAGAAACTCCATACCACACTAAGGGACTGCAATTGCTGCTGTGGCCATTGAGTGCATTGTCTACCCTGATGCACGTATTGCCTACACTCTGGTTACTGGATCATGATTGTGCAGGCCAGCCTAAAGATGCCTCTATTTTGAGGTGCTCTCATGGTTTTTATCAGCATCACAGTATCCAGACCCTCATTGGTGCCGTCTTGGTTCTTGATCTGACCCTCTACTTGTACGAGCAGCATCGAGAACTCACCCAGCACATTAATTTGAATTTAGAGGCAGCCTTATGGAAAATTGCTCAACCTGTCTCAATGTTGAATGAGTGGGCATGGAACACCTATTTGGCCCACGTCAGGTTCTTAAGTCTACGGAAAAATCCAGCACTGTCCTTCAGCAAAACCGTTGGTTGTTTGGGAGCTGGGTCACTGAGGGGACCAATCCTAGTTCTACTTACTAGCCACAGTTGGGTACTAGCAATAGTCAAAGCTAATAAATCTCACAATCAATAGTTCAAATCAAAGCTCTGCAGTCCTGCCACATCCAGTCCTGAATGGTGATGGACAATTAAATAACTATCTGGAGGAGGAGGCTCCACAAATATGACTAATCATAATGTTGGGAATGCCCAGCACATCAGTGCAAAAAGCAAGGCTGAAGCATTTCCAACAATCTTCAGCAGAAGTGCCTAATACATGATTCATCTCACCCTCTCCCTGAGGTCTTCAGCATTACAGATGATAGTCTTCAGCCAATTTACTTCACTCTACATGACACCAACAAATGGCTGAAGGTATTGGATACTGCAAAGGCTATGGGCCCTGACAACATTCTGGCAGTCGTACTGAAGGCTTATGTTTCAGAACAAGCCATTCTCTTAGCCAATCCACTCCAGCACTGCTACAAAACTGGCATTTATCCGGCAATGTGGAGAGCTACCTAGGGATGTTCTGTCTACAAAATACAGGACGAATCTAGCCGGGCCAAATTATTTCCCCATCAGTCCACTTGACATCAACAAAGCAATGAAAAAGTTTGTTGGCAGTTCCATCAAACAATTATTCGGCTTTAACCTGCTCACTGATGTCAATTTCATGGCATAATTCTCAAACCAGTGAAAATAGCAGACAAAATTCAAAATTATAGCCCCGCAACCCACCACCTTGGAATTTTCAACTGGTATTTGCTCCTAGTGGGGAGAAAAAAATTCCGCCCCAGGTAGTTCAACACAGAATAGGAATCAAATCTGACCCTTTTGGCTCAGTTGGCTGAGGTTCTCAAGGGGTTAACAAGCTTATTTTTAACCAGGGAATTAACTTGCAGCGAGACAGGGAGACAAGCGTGAAAAAAAACACCAGAGATTTTGTCACAGCTTTCATTTTAGAGGTAGCTAGTCACAGAATGACTGATGGCCATGTGCCTACACCTCAGGTGGAATCAATAATCTGGAACATGAGAAACTAAATATGGAAGTAAAATAGAAAGAAGTCCAGCTGAAGATGTAGTCAAGACAGAAAAAAAGTGCTACGCATATGATGCTTTGATAGTTTTATAACGTAAATGTAATTTCCACATTCCTACACTTTTCCCTGAAAATGTTTCAGCTCAGGAGTGGTAATCATACTAGATGAAAGCTCTGTGCTTATTTTTAGAATAGATCTGGCTCTATAGGGCCATGCAATTTTATTTTATGTAAATTTATCAAGAGAATCATTTGCTGAAATATGAAGTAACATACAAACTGCAGCCTTTTGTGATAGCAGTGGTTAGAGTTATTACCAAACTCCAAACTGATTGATATTTCAAACGCAAGTTAAAGCAACTGGCCAGATCAATACGCCTGCTGCTGTCATACTCAACCGGATTGCATTTTGACAAAATACAAGCAGCTGATCTATAGTTATCGGATAAGGCTTTATAACACATTTGAGCACATTGCTGTCACATGATAAAATGGCTTGAACAAGCAACCTCCAATGTCAAAATGGAGGTGGTGGGTGGTGTGTGCGAAGAGGATCTTGGGGATATCATAGAACAATTGCTGTATATCTTTATACAAAGACTTTTCTTCAAACCCATTATTTTTCCTCAAAACATCTTGGCTCAAAATGCTTAATTAACAACAGTGAAAAGGGCTGAGAAAATTAAAATCATATTTTAATAGATATCAGTAACAGTCATTATTTCTGAAAGGAAGGTCAACAGAACAGAATTTTCAGACACAATTCAATCTATGAAATGTACTGAAAGGCTAGAAAAGTCAGATTACAGTTGATTATATGATCTCAATGCGAACCTTTAAGAAAGGACATATTACTTTCATGATTAATCCTGATTATCTGATACTTAACCTAATTATTAATTCACCATATGGTTGAGTAAGAACAATTTTAGATTTCTTGATTAATTTTGCTTTTAATAATTTTAGAAAAAGTTATTCTTGTTAATCACGAGACTTTAACATGTTTCCACTTAATTTATTCCATTAAATCCTCATATATATGAGATCTTGGAAAATTAGTAGAGTACACGTAAGTATTGTTGGAAGGAGATTTTGCAGATTAAACTGGACATAAGTTCAATCTAATAATTATTTCATCTGATTAACAGTACATATCTATCAGAGAATCCCCTGGTATTCCAATGACCCTGTTCATTGCTAAGCAAACCACTCTACTGACTGAATTCCACTTGCAGTAAGCATTACTTAATTTCAAAAAGAAAACTCAACAGCTTATAAAAATGACATAAAATGCCTGTTTCTTTTTAAAAAAAATCATGTGATTGATTCAAATTAGGAAATAACTCTACGGTATCTCAGGGGACCCTCGACAGAAATGTGCTTCAGCAGTTTTGCAATTACCATCATCTTCATCTGAATTAACAAAGGCAAGTGTAAAGCCAGAGCCTATACAGGGTAGCTGCAGTACAATCCCTGCAGTACATTCACAGCAAAATATATTCAGATACAAAGGTCACAATAAAATTAGGTAGTTAAAAAGGTAAACTTCTTTTATAATAATATTAATAATCATTATCACTTTAAATTTTATATCAGGATAAAAGTAGATTTGGTTTACATACCTTTATGTAGCCCCAAGAAACAGAAAGCAAATAATTAGCTTCAGGCATCTTGCAATTCTGTTCTCACAAAAAAACCCCACTAAGAAATGTAGTAAAATCTGAAGTTCCCCAAAGACTTGGATCGAAGCAGTCCCAGAAATCAGTAAATCAGGTTATTCATACAGCAGGTATGTCTGGAAAATATGGCTCTTAAATCCCAATGCTTTGTCACCTGTTTGGTATAAAGTGGCCATTTGTAGAATCCAGTTTGGTACAAAAGAGTTTATAAAATCAATGGAAAATCCTGGCCAAAAGGAGTGCCTTAGAGAGATATCTATGGACAAGAATCTCCTTGGAATATTAGTTAATGAATAATGCATGTGAGGATGCTTCGCTGCTAAAAGGACTAGTTCTGTTCACAGATACCAAATAAGGGCCTGAACACAACTACCATACACGCTATTCGGTGAATCCACCCACTTAGCAGTCATGACAGCCAATGAATTCTTATTCTGAGGAACAGAGACAAGAGTGTGCTTCTCAAAAAGCTAGGTACCTGCTGCTGATTGGCCAAATTGAGAGCATATCCTCAGGGATTAGGGGTTTGCTTCATTACTCCATTAAATGCCTTTTAATGATAATTTTCCTTCAGCTTAAGCTCTACGCAAACGTTTGGGTAGGCTTCATATTTCACTGTCAGCTACTAACAAGGAATTCATTGTACATCACACCTTCTACTCTTAAATCATAATATAAGTGCAACATAAAATGTAGTCAATTATTCCTTGTTCCTTCCTGCATTGTGCAAGCACGCCTTAGTGAAACGACAAAGGAGCTCCACTGACGACATCTGCAGAGATGCCTGCAGGCTGTACCTTCCCAGGGAGGATGAAAAGAGTAAATTGTGATAGATTAAACAAAGGCAGCAGCTGAATTCTTGTCTCCTACCTTGATGCTGACATCATTTCTTTCATCAAGCTTTGGCTAATTTAACCTATTGACCTTTATATTAAGCAAAGGTTTTTGACCTGGCATTTACGTCAAATACTTCAATCGTGAGAAGATTGAATTTCTCAGTGAAATGTTACTGCTTTCCTATTGCACTGTAAGATTTGTTATATGTTTTACTATCGCAAACAATGATTGCATAAAAAATGATTGTGAGAATAGGGCATAGCCTTTGAAAACAAGAAGCTTTTTCTCCATTTAGTACAGCATGGCAAGAGATAAAGCCACAGATAACAATAATGTTTCACAAATTTACTGGCTGCAAGAAGCTGAGTGATTGTGAAAAGTTTAATTGGGTAAATCTCAAATTTGTTTTTGCCCAAATGTCTGTTCAACTACTTTGGTTCAGTAAAATATTAATATTTCCTTTAAATTTGTATATATTTGGTCCTTTGCTATGCTATATAGAATTGGAAACTACACACAGAAGAAAAAATAGGCTAAGGTTAAATGCTGATAATCTGTGCAAGCCATTGCACAAGTCACTCTTTTGGTTAAATCAAGAGAAACAACAATCTCATGAAAGCTGCCAGGAAGGCTTTAGTTGTAGAGTGCTGCCTCACCTGAAAGAAAGGATTATCTGGCACAAAGATCAGCCTGTCCAATATTTAGGATTCCTGATCTTCCAGTGTTTGAAAAAAGACATTCTGTGAGGACAATCTTTTAATATGGAGCCTTGTTTGCTGGTGGCATAGGTAGATGTCAGCCTACAATAATATAGTTGCAATTCCCTGTCATGTGCATCCAGGAGCAGGTGACTTTGGATTTCTGGTTCCAAAGCTCTGCACTATTGGTGTTTTCCCCTCACTACAGCTGGGTCTGTTGTGGACACTTTGATTGAGATTCATTGCTAATATTAGTCAATAGTTCTATTATTGGTGCAACCAGAAACCACCAAGATAGCCAAAGACAATCTAGATGGATCTTGATGTCCATTTTTGCTTCTTGTCAGTGGAATGCACATCACAGATGCCATTTGTTTTTTCTAAATTCAGCCATCTCGACATGCAGGCACGTGATGTCTGAAGGTTTGGAAGCTGAATTTAAGTCTGAAGCACAAGAATTTAAGTGTGATGCGATACTTTCTGTTTGCCTGATGAATACAGCTCCATCAACACTCACAAGGCAAAGCAGAGCATTTGATTGATATCGCAGCCACAGTTCTATTCCAGTGGCCAAGTGATGAAGGATAGAACTGAAAATTAATTTTTATACATCTTATAAGCTTTGCTATAAGAGACATACAGTACAGACATGTAACTCCAAACCTCTCTTTGAATTTGCACTCTTTCACAGGAGCACTGGTGCATATTGCAGTCAATGCCCACCACATGGATACAAGTCACAGAATCATTGAGTTATACAGCACAGAAAAAGGCTCTTCAGCCCACTACATCGGTGCCAGTCAAAGATAAACCATCGAATTATTCTAATACCATTTTCCAGCATTTGGCCCTTAATCTTGTGTGCCTTGGCACCACAAACGCACATCTAAATACTTCTTTAAAGTTATGAGGCTTTCTACCTTTATCATCTTTTCAGACAGTGAGTTCCAGACTCCCAGTACCCTCTGGGTGAAAAGGTTTTTCCTCACATCCGCTCTAAACCTCCTGCCTCTTACCTTGTCAATGATGTCTCTTCATAACTAAAACTCTCCAGCCCAAGTAATACCCTGGTAAATCTCCTTTGCACTCTTTCCAGTGCTATCACATCCCTCTTATATTGTGGATTCCAGAATTGCACACAATACTCTAGCTGTGACCTAACCAACATTTCAGATAGCTGCAGCATAATCTCGCTGCTCTTAAATTCTATTCCTCGGCTAATAAAGGCTATTATACCATTCTTGATAACTTCATCCACCTGTCCTGCTATGTTAACGGACACGCACACAAAGATCTCTCTGATAGTCAGTGCTTCCAGGGTCCTGTCATTCATCATGTATTCCCTTGCCTTGCTTATCCTGCCCAAGTACATCACCTCACACTTATCCGATTGAAGTAAACACTCAATTATTATACAATTAACATTCACCACCTCAAACATTCACTGCCTCAATCACTGGCACATTGAGGCTGCAGTGTGTACTCCTAATAGTTTCTATGTTGTTTTCTATTTAGTGTTAGTTGGGACATTTAAACATTCCTCTATTCTCTTCTGCTAAAGTGATGAGGAAGCTGCTTTCTCTGAAACTCGAATTTTCCATATAAGTTGTCACTTGAAAATTGGGATGGCAAAAGTTACCCATTAAACATCTGTAACTGTCAAATATGCGATAATACTCTTTCAAGGTTTACCCTATCAGAGAGTTAATTCACGTTGCAGAACATTTCCCATTAGAAACGTGCAGAAAGAGTTCTAAAGCTAACTATCATACTTCCCTTTTTTAACAGATCTAGGCAGCATGGTGGCACAGTGGTTAGCAGTGCTGCCTCACAGCACCAGACACCCAGGTTCGATTCCTGACTCGGGTCACTGTTTGTGTGGAGTTTACACATTCTCTCTGTGTCTACGTGGGTTTCGTCCCAGTGCTCTGGATTCCTCCCACAGCTGGTTAGGTGCATTGGCCATGCTAAGTTTTCTCACGGTACCTGAAAAGGCACCAGAGTGTGGCAAATAGAGGATTTTAATAGTAACTTCACTGCAGTGTTAATGTAAGCCTACTTGTGACAAATAAATAAACTTTAGATTTACCTGAGCCATTCAGTTCAAGTGGGCGGGTAAGTTAACTGCTCCTAAATAATTATTTGACATTCTTGGGCTGTTCGTTAGGAGGACACCTATAAATGTCCTCTCCTAAACAATTTGTAGAATCATAGAGTACAAACATTGCAGAAGGAGACTATTCAGCCCATCGAGTCTGAACTGACTCTCTGTTAGAGCGTTATACCTAGAGCTACCTCCCTGTCCCATCTCACATTTACCCCACTAAACCCCTGACCTACACATCTTGGGTCACTAAGGAGCAAGTTAGCACGGCCAATCCACCTACCCTGCATACCTTTGGACTGCAGGAAGAAACTGGAGCACCCAGAGGAAAACCCACGCAACACAGGGAGAATGTGCAAAGTCCTTATTAAATTCACATGACAGTTCTTGATTTAAAAAAATGAAAAATCAAAGGTATGGGAAGCATTCCAATGGGTATTTAAATACAAATCTCATCCAGCTCACACTAAATCTTTTTTTATATTACGTCGTGACAGCAGGCGTTCAAACTGCATGACAGAAAAGGGAGTCATCGTTGAAACTCATACACCCAGGCTTCTGTTCCTTAAATTCTTGAGCAAAATGAGGAGGTTGTTTATTGGAAAACAAAAATTCTCACACAAAATTCTTCAAACCTGCAATTCTGATCATGTTTCTGCATTATTAATCAGACTCACTTTACGGAGAAATAGTCCAAGTGTGTTTTTTTATTTGAATTTAAATGATCATTTAAGCTGACTGACTAACCATGGTGTCATATAATTTATTCCTGCCTGCTTCTGTTACCAGCTCAGCAATGGAAGTTAAGCAGGCATCAAATTGTTTTCATACAAAGGATACTTCAAAAGTTAAATCAAAAATACAAGAAATACAGAAAGCATTCCTGCAGTAAAACTGTTCAGCATCAAAGAGTGCAGCTGGTTAAATGAAGAGGCTTTCAAAAAGTTAAATGGATGAATAATTCCAGAAATAAAATGAGACCACTGGTGTTATCGGATGCATTGTCAATACTTTATTTCAGGCTAATTAATAAACTGGGATATTTTACAATTGGGGGAAGTCAAATGGGTCAAGGGTGAAAAAAAGGCTGAGGGATGGAAAGACTGATGGAGAATGGGGAGAACTGTAGGAGGGAGAATGGGGGGCTGAGTGAAGAAGGGAGAATGAGTGGGTGAAGGAGGGAGAATGGAGGTGAAGAAGAAAGTTGGGGTGTGAAGGAGAGAGATGAAGGGGTGAAGAAGGGAGAATAGAAAATGTAGGAGGGAGAATGGGGTTGCAGGAGGTAGAATGTGAGTGAAGGAGGGAGAATGGAGGATTCAGGAAAGGGATTGAGGGGGTGCATGAGGGAGATTGGGAATGCAGGAGGGGGAATGGGAAGTGCAGGTGGGAGAATGGGGAGTGCAGGTGGAAAAATGGAGGGGTGTAGGAGGGGGTGCAGGAGGGAGAATGGGGTTGCAGGAGGGAGAGTGGGGAGTGCAGGAGGGAGAGTAGGGGGGTGTAGGAGGAGAGTGGAGGCTGTAGAAAGAAGGATGGGGTATCAGGAGGGAGAGTGGAAGGGATGCAGGAGGGAGAGTGGGGGAAGCAGGAGGGAGGATGGGGAAAGGAGAATGAGGGAAGCAGGATGGAGGACAGGGATGCAGAAGGGATAGTAATGGATTCAGGAAGAATACTGGGGGCTGCAAGATGGAGAACAATGGATGCAGGAAGGAGAGCAATGGGTGGAGGAGGGAGATTGGGGGATGGAGAACGGAGAGTGAGGGATGCAGGAAGGAGAGCGATTAGTGGAAGAAGGAGAGCGATGAGTGTAGGAAGGAGAGCGGGGAGTGGAGGAAGGAGAGCGGAGAGTGCAGCAGAGGAGGTAATGAGAGCAAGAGAATTAGATGCAGTAGAGGTAACAGACCCTCTAATTTCAGACCTTTAAATTTTTAAATAGATTCATCCTTATGAGGCTTGCACAGGAAATATCACATTGCTGCACAGCTACCAACCCAATCAACTTCAGGGGATGATGGAACTCCATCGTAGTTTACCAGATGCTCCAACCTGGACATCTTCACATCGATGAAAGGGTTTGGAACCTGCGGTGAATGACTGAATAAATGTTGCGTGTCACTCACAGTATTGCCTGGTGCTGATGCGCCTAGTCAAAATGTACAGAGTGCTGACAAGATACTGAATCATTAAATCATTTAAATAAGCAGGCAGTGCAACAGGTATGAGTTAATTGTGTAAGCATTTTTGGGAGCTATCAATTTTAGCCCCACAAATGCCTACACAGAAAGATTTTAAAGTTTAAAAATTTAAAGTGTAGTTATTAATGTCACAACTGGGTGTACATTAACACTGCAACAAAGTTACTGTGAAAATCCCTTGTGAAAGTTATTGTTACCACAAAGTTAAACGGTCTTTGAAATTGCGCTTATGTCAAATATTGGACTTTTAGGAAGACAGATATTCTTTGAGACATACTAAAATGATTTAAAATCTACAGCAAGGTAGCTGAATCTAATTACATCACTACATCAAAGTCAATAAGTATTCACATATTGTTACAGACGATGACTTCTCTGGGGTTTTATGAACAACTCTCTGACTGCTCATCAAAGATATTTATGGAGAAGGCCACTGTATTCAACAATGGAAAATGAACCATTCAAATTTTTATTTTATTTTGTTTTCAAAACCATTCAATTTTTATTTATTTTGGATTCTAATTTGGCCAAATCTACCCTTCTCTCTTCTGTAATTTCCTCCCAAAGTTTGAAAGTCACATTGGTTAGATGTATTGGCCATGCTAAATTCTCCCTCAGTATACCCAAACACGCCGAGTGTGGTGACTAGGGGATTTTCAATGTAACTTCATTGCAGTGTTAATGTAAATCCAGTTATTATACTAATAAATAAAACTTTAAAAACTTTAATTGCTTGGACTAAAGACCTCAATTTTGTTCCAAGACAGCTCTCCAGACAAGCTGTCTGAATTATCATTCGGAAAATACAATTTTTTTTTGAAGTAGTGGTAGCTTGAGTAAATTCACATGAGCCTGAGCCTGTGCTTAAGGGCAGAACATCAGGAGCAATTGAATAAAGGGATTCTGTTTTCTCTCACTCTCCATCTAATATATATATTTTATTAAGTCTTAAACTCTACAATATATATGTAATTTTGAAGAAAGATTTCCAGCGTACAGCATCATCTCCAGAGAAGAAGAAAATACTTTGGGACTTTGGCAACTGGAACTAGCTCACAGGCAATTAGGACTAGCTTAGTGGCGAAAAAAGAAGTGGCATGGACAAGTTGTGCTGAAGGACCTGTTTCCTGTACGACTCTATGACCGTTTTAATTGCTACAACTTCAACTTTAACTGTTTAACTTGCGTCAACTCTAAAATCAAGGTCTTCAGATCCTATCTTTAGCCAGGAAAGATATCAATCTATGATCAGTGACTTTTTTTTATTTCTTTTGGATTCTAATTTGGCCAAATCTACCCTTCTCTCTTCTGTAATCTCTATTTTTGCTATGGTTTTCAATTGTGCATGCTTTTCATTAAAAGTTGAAATATTTTCAATATTTTAGCTTGATCAGTTTTTTAAAACAAAATAAAACTTATCCCCATCTTTGTTGAACTTAAGAAAACCTGTTTGACTAGTTATTTATAGGGCAGAATTCTCCGGTCATTCACACCCTGCCGCTGCTGCCAGCGAGAATGGAAAATTTGACACTCAGCCAAATCTCTATTCATTGCAGCAAGACTGGAGAATCCTGGCTGGGGACGAGGTCAGAGAATCTGGCCCATACTCACATTACATAAATAGTTAAGTGCGCACTAAAATTAGCAACGATATCCTCATCTTTGCAGGATTGATGATATAATGGTAATGTCATTAGTCTAGTAATTCAAAGACCCAGGCAAATGCATTCGAGTCAAGAGCTCAAGTCACATCATGGCAGCTGGTGGAATTTAAACTTAATTAATAAATCTGCAATTAAAATCTATTCTTGAATGATGACCATGAAAGCCCTTGCTGATTGTTGTAAAGATCGATCTAATTCACTCACATTCTCTAGGGAAGAAAGCCTGATGTCCTTTCGTGATTTGGCCTACCTAGGATTTCAGACCCACAGCAATGTGGTTGACTCTCAACTGCCCTCTGAAATGATCCAGCAAGTCACTCAGTCAAAGGGCAATTAGGGATGGGCAACAATTCCCAACCTTGCCAATAGTATCACAATCCACGAAAAAGTAAAGAAATCCAAAAAAAAACTCTTTTGCGATCAAGCAAGGAAAGGAAAAAGAGAGAAGGTCTTTCAACCTTTTCACACTTGGTTGTAACAGTTGTAAAATAGTCACACCGACAATAGCTTCTAAATTTAATGAGTTATCTAAACTCTTGATCAGCATGTTGCTTTGAAATTTTTCTCCATTCATTTTTCTATAGTTTTGCTCATTGAAGTTAACTTAGTAACATTTATTGTCGGGTTATAAAGAAATTGCTTGATCAATGCAGGAATCTCCAAGATCCATTTGTGAAACTTAGGTCAAATTTCACGATACTGAAGAGTAGTAGAAGTAGTTGTAGAAAACTCATTGGCTCTCTACAACTTTCATAAATTCAACAAACTCAAATGCATAGGGTTAAAAATGGAATTTCCTGAATGGGTTGAACAGATGAACCAAGGTTGCTTAGCAACAGAACATGTTTTGTTTTGGACTGTAACGTAGTAGGCAACTCTCCAGTTACTGAAAATATACAGACACTTTGTAGTTGGCATTCCTGATTGGTCTGGAATGACATGACATTTTAAAATCCTGTTTAGAATGTCTACTGCGTGACTGCTCGAGAGTATCAGCTCCTGTCAAATGGCCATCACTGGATATTTTCCAACCCAGGTAAAGGTTGAGCTTAAATTGTCAGGGTGACGTAAGGGTTTATAAACTCTTCAGTAAATGTTTTCCCACATTTGACACATTAGCAGTCAATCGATAAAAATCAAACCTTTAATGCTTCCAATCAGTATAAATCAATGCGATGAATCTGTCACTATGAGGTTTACCTCACTATCAGAACTAAGACATTATACAGTGCTGCTTTCAAAGCGTCAGGCCCCACTGATGATGTATGAGGTGAAATTCTTGGCAGACAGATGGTAGAACTACAATTCAACACAGATCACAAGGCACTGCACACATAGAACTGACATTACACACATACCACTGCATGCTCTTCAGTGTATCGCGAGCAGGCAGTACTTTCACAGGAAAACTATGTGGCATATCACCAGCCCCTATAAAACGTGACTGTCAGAAATCTGATGAACCCACATTTTCCCTTTATAAGATGGTGATTAACTGTTGGATGCTTTGAGCATTTTCTCTTTCTATTTCAGATTTCCAGAATTGGTATACGTTATATACATCTTATTTGCAATGTTTTCACAAAAAAAAAAGCCTTTTTAAATAGGAAAAAAGAATATTCATACTGCATACTTTAAATATGCAAAAAATAATGCTCTGAAATCCTAAAAGTGAAGGTACAAATCATTTGAATTAATGGCAGAATATTTAAGTTTCCGTAGAAACACTTAACTAATAAATTAATGCTGATACTAATATGAAAAGCAATGAAGATAAATCAGTATTTACACTGTCCCTTACATTATTTGTTTAAAATGTGGAAAGTAGGCTAAGAGAAATGATCCATGATAACAGACAGCATCAAGATGAAGAGTAGGTAAGAAGATGAGTTATCATAGAAACATAAAATCCTACAGAATGAGGCCATTCAGCCCATTGAGTCTGCACCAATCACAATCTCATCCAGGCCCTTTTCCCCATAATCCCATGCATTTACTCTAGCAGTGTAAATTAAGTTAGTGGTATTAGTTAGGGAATGCCAAGCTTGAGTTTTAAAATTAGAGATTCCTGATGGAACTTGGAAAAATAAGTTAATCACATAGCAAAGATTTAACCACAAAGAAGTTAACCAGTCAGTGAGTTGGGATGGACAATAAATGAAGCCCTGTCAATGTTTTCTAAGCAAGGTGATAGAATAAATTTTGAAATGAAGATCCATTCATAATAGTGCCACATTATAGAATCAAAGGCGGCCATTCAGCACATTGAGAGCATGCCAACTCTCTGCCAGCCAGTCTCATTCCCCCATATATGAAAATCTTCTGAATGCAGATTATAACAAATATTGTCAGCACTGCATCTGGGTATCACCTCCCACTTAACCAGACAAAGCTTCATAAAGTTATTTATACATCAGCCTACTTCATTCTAAATTGACATTTTAGTTGTTGGTGTCAGCACACTTAGTAACAATCTTATCTGAAATAGTACTCTCACAGGATACTTCATGGTTCCATGAGCGACTTCTCTTCCTTGTTTGGAAAAAAAATTGTCTTGGTCCTTAGTGATTTTTGTTTTTAATTTTACAGTATTTTTCTAACGGTTATGAAAATTCACAAATGAAGCAATTTCAGAAGCTTTTAATGCTTCTTTGCTGCTTTCCATTTTTTGCAGCAATGTGCCCTCAATTCTCAGCTGCATGACATTTCAAAAGTCCGAATGAAGATGATTTGAGAAGAATTACACAACGTAACTGTGAGTAATATTCCAAAGTATCCCACTTACACTTAATAAAAATGATCTGCTAATGGACTAACTGGCAACATGTTAATTTGTGGTGAATCTTTACCCCATAAGTTTCAGAAAGAATTAAGGAAAGCAAAACTTTGTGTACTGGAACAGATTTGCAATTGAACTCATTTGTCTTAAGATCCTTCAAGAGCTGTCCCAGAGAGCAGATTTCTTAAATATGACTGAATTGGCAAGTCAAATTCACTATATTGGTATATTAGAAAGAAACTAAATGATGTATGTCTAAGATGTAATACATTCTCAGAATTTCAGTAACCATGTAAAGGGCCCAAGCCACTCTCAGTATGATTTGAATTCCTGCAGTTGACCATAGCCTATTAAATCATTGAATCATAGAATCCTACAGCTCAGGACGAGGCCATTCAGCCCATCGCGTCTGCACTGACCATAATTCCATCCAGGCTCTATCCCCATAACCCCATGTATTTACCCTAGCTAGTTCCCCTGATACTAAGGGCAATTTAACGTTGCCAATCCTTCTAACCCACGCATCTTTGGACTGTGGGAGGAAACTAGAGCACCAGGAGGACACCCATACAGACAAAGGAAGGACAGTGACCCAAGCCAGGAATTGAACCTGGGTCCCTGGCATTGTGAGGCAGCAATGCTAACCACTGCACCACAGTGCCATTGTTGCTACTCTCAACTTTGCATATCTAGGTAACAGAGTTACTCGATAATAAAGTGTAAGAATTATTCTTCATAAATTTTATGTAATGGTCTAATATTTGTCGATCACATGGTTGTCAGTGTACAGTATATGCAAAAACTGAGCAATGATACATTCAAAATCCAGTAGAAAAGAACTAAAAGTATCATAATGTACAGTAATGGAACATTTGGAATAATTCAGAACAAAGAACAAAGAACAAAACAGCACGGGAAACATGCCCTTCGGCCCAACGAGCCCGCGCCGCCACCCCGATGTTCCCACCTCTACCCGTGATCCCTGTCTATGTTTATAGATCTATGGATTAAAAAAACAAATTTGAGACAATTTAGGGAGAATTTGTTTTGCCAATTAGCCTAAGAGCACATCTTTGGGATGTGGGAGGAAACCGGAGCACCTGGAGAAAACCCACTCAAGCACGGGGAGAATGCGCAAACTCCCACAGACACAGGCCCAAATCCATGTATCTGCACAGCACAGCTATAGTCACTGAGCTGTCGTGTTGCCCATCAGATGGTCCAGGTCAAGCGTACACTAACGAAGTGAAGCTGTAGGATACTCTCGAAAAAGGTCCAAGAGCAGTCCTCTCATGACCCATCGTGTGAATGCCCCTCATTAGACAACAAGGTGGACCAAAGCACCTGTAGGATAAAAACAAGTACATCAATATCATCATCTATTTACACACTTCCCAGGGACTCCCAAGGCTCATGATCCCTATTTTAAATCAGTTTTATATATCCCTCCATTCCCATTCTGTTCATGTGATGTAACTTTAAAGTTTCTTTAAACTTTAAAGATTCAAGTGAAGATATATGAACATACAAATTAGTCGCAGGAGTAAGCCATTTGATCCCTCAAGGCTGCTCTGCCATACAAAAATATCAAAGCTGATCTGATCGTAAGCTCGACTCTACACTTCCACCTACCCTGATAACCTTTCATCCCAGGCTTATCAGTAGTCTATCTAGCTCTTCCTTAAAATATACAAATACTCAGATTCCACCAACTTTTATTATTGGACTATTATTTAAATGGTGAAAAATTACAACATGCTAATACGCAGAATCGCAAAAACTCAGTTTGCAGGTGCAGCAGGTGATCACAAAGGCAAATGGGATGTTGGCCTTTATCACGAGGGGGTAAGAGTATAAAAGCAGGGAGGTCTTGCTGCAATTGTACAAGGTACTGGTGAGGCCTCAATTCGAGTACTGTGTGCAGTTTTATTCCACTTATTTGTGAAAGGATATATTGGCTTCGGAGGGAGTATAGAGAAAGCTCACCAGGTTGATTCTGGAGATGAGGGGATTAGCTTATAAGGAGAGATTTGAGTAGATTGGGCCTGTACTTATTGGAGTTTAGAAGACTGAGGGGTGATCTTATAGAGACATATATGATAATGAAGGGATGAGACAGGGTAGAAGCAGAGATATTACTTCCACTAGGAAAGGAAACAAGAACTAGAGGGCATAGCCTCAAAATAAAGGGGAGTGAATTTAGAACAGAGTTGAGGAGGAACTTCTTCTCCTAGAGGATGGTGAATCTTTGGAATTCCCTGCCCATTGAAGTAATGGAAGCTACCTCATTAAACGTGTTTAAGTCACAGGTAGATAGATTTCTGACCAATAAGAGAATTAAGGGTTATGGGGTGCAGGTGAGTAAGTAGAACTGAACCACTATCAGATCAGCCATGATCTTATTGAATGGCGGGGCAGGCTCAAGGAGCTAGATGGCCTACTCCTGCGCCTATTTCTTATGTTCTTATGTTCTAACTTCTGAAGAACAGAATTCCAAAGACTCATAACCCTCATAGAGAGAAAAAAAAATCTTAATCTTTGCCTTAAATGGGAGACCTTTTATCTTTAAACAGTGACCTCTAGTTCTGGATTATCCTACAAGAAGAAACATCCTTTCAAGACCGCTCAGGGTTCTTATGTTTCAATCACGTCACTTCTTCCTCTTCTAAACTCCAGCAAATACAAGCCCGTCCAACCTTTCTTCCAAAGAAAACGCTCCATTTTCAGGCATTAGTCTAGTCAATATTCTCTGAACTGCTTCCAATATATTTACACCCTTCCTTAAACAAGACACCCAATGCTGTACACAATACAGCAGATATAGTCTCACCCAATGCCCTGTATAAGTAAAGCACAACCAATTCCTCCTATAATAAACAATAACAGTCCGTTAGCTTTCCTATTACTTGCTGTACCTGAATACTGCTTTTTAATAATTCATATACTAGGATATCCAGATTCCTCTGCATTTAAGAATGTTTCAGTCTTTCACCATTTAGATAATCTACTTTTTTTATCCTTCCTGCCAAAATGGGCAACTTCATATTTTCCTATGTTATACTCCATTTGTTGGAATCTTTGCCTACTCAAACCTATCCCTTTGTAGCCTCCTTATATCTTCTTCACAACTTACTTTCCTACCTATTTTTGCATCATCAGCAAATTGAGCAACCATACCTTTAGCTCCTTCATCCAAGTTATTTATGTAAAGAGTAAAAAGTTGAGGCCTCTGCAGTGCTCCTTCTGGCACATCACTTTTTACATCTTGCCAAACAGAAAATGACCAATGCTTACTCTATTTCCTATAAGCTAGCCAACCTTCCATCCATGCCAATATTTACCCCTACACCATGAGCTTTTATGTTCTACAATAACCTTTGATGTGGCGAGGGTGTTCTGGAAATCATTGTAAAACATTTGAGGTTTAGCCTCAAAGGCTGTGAAGTCTTTTGAATTCCTTCATTGCTACCATTTATTCTCTCCTAGTTGTTCTTAACTGCATACAAAATATAATTCTGATACACTGTCAGTTTAGCGTTACAATCAAAAATCATGACAGAAAAATGTTGACAATACAACAACCGCAACGAGAATAAGAAGGGCTAGAAAAACTCAGCAGATCTGGCAATATATTCTCCAACTTTTCATGCTTGTGGGATTTTCTGGTCCCACCAGCAGCACACCTTTGCCTACCGGTTTCACGGTGGTATTGGGTGACATCAATGGGAAAGCCTATTAACAGTGACGGGACCAGAGAATCCTGCCGTTAGCAGAGCACGCAGTCTTGAAGGTATTGAACCCAACGCTTCAAGTTCAATATGATGCTTCCTCAGTTCCGATGAGTTCTGAAACCTGCTGAGGTTTTACAACACTTCCTGTTTTTATTTCAGATCTCCAGCAGCTGCAGTATTTTACATTTAACCTTAATGAGAACACCTGCGCCTGCAGTAATACTGCTACAGTCATCCAAGACACATTGAATAACTTCAGCACAATCTGGTACCTTAAAATTAAGAAGAAATCAATCAATTCTGGGCTACCTTAAAGAAAAAAACTGTTGTAATTAAGATTCAACAAATCACAAAGGTGTGATGAGCACAGCTCTTGCAGTTCACAGCCTATTGACGTACATGCTGTCATGGCAGGAAATCTTTGAGCACATAGGTGCAATCATTGGGCTCGGAATCAGGATATGAATCACTAACGAAGTTTGAAATGTTATTTCACACTCCATTACTACTAGGTAAGTCATGATCCTCAGCGGTTTTCAAACAAGACACATAATAGAGAATTTTACAGGATAAACCTTACAGGCGGGGGGGTTGGCAGATAGGATAAATGCAGTACAGTAAGAACTGTCTACTAATATCAGACAATAAAAATAGAAGTATTCTGTGCCAGATATGGAAATGTATATGTGCCAATGTATGGAACAATGAAATCAAACACAAAATGGGTCTTTTCCAAGTGGCAGTGACTAATAAATAGGATACTACAGGGATCAGTGTTTGGGCCCCAGCTATTCAGGATATGCATAAATGACCTTGATGAGGGAACCAAATGTAACATTTCCAAGCTGGCTGATGACACAAAAGTGGATGGAATGGAGAGTTGTGAGGAGGGGACAAGGAGACCTCAAGATGATTTAAACAAGTTGACTGAAAGGATAAACACATGGTAGATGCATACAATGTGGCGAAATGTGAAGCTATACACTTTGGTGTGGAAATACAAAAAGGAAGACAACTATCTAAATGGTGATATCTTGGGAAGTGTGGATGTATAAAGAGACCCGGGTGTCCTTGTATACCTGGAGAGGCAGGTGCAACAAGCAATTAGGAAGGCAAATGGTATGTTGGCCTTCATTGCAAGAGGTTTTGAGTTCAGAAGTAGGGATATCTTACTGCAGTTATACAGGCCTTGGTGAGACCATGCCTGGGATACTGTGTACAGATTTATTCTCTCTACTTAAGAAAGAATATACTTGCCAAGAGGGAATGCAGTGGAAGTTCATTAGGCTGATAGCAGGGATGGTGGGACTATCTTATGAGAGAGATTGGGCCTGTATTCATTAGAGTTCTGAAGGATGAGAGGAGGCCTAATTGAAACATATAAAATTCTAACAGGGTTGGATAGAGTTGGGAGGATGTTTCTTCCGGTTGGAGAATTAGAACCAGAGGACACAGTCTCAGGATATGGGGTAGAGCATTGACATGAGGAAAGATTTCTTCAGTCAAAGGATAGTGAACCTTTGGAATTCTCTACCACAGAAGGTCGTGGTTGAAAGTATTCAAGAAAGAGATACTTTTTTTTCAGATTTTAATGATATCAAAGGATACAGGGAGAAAGCGGGAATATAGCATTGAGATAGAAGCCGGAATTCTACTGCTCCACCCACCATGGGAATCGGAGCAGGCGAGGGGCAGACAATGGAAAGATCTGTTGACCTCGGGCAGGATTTTACAGTTTTGGATTGCTAGCTTCAATTGGCCGACACAGTGATTAACTAACACCTCTTCCTGAGGAGGAGCAGAAGCCCTGTTTCATTTTAATTAAAAACCCATCAGCCGAATAATTGAAAGTGGCCAAGCGAGATTGGGCTCATGTCCCATATTTATCCTGAGATGTAGGAAGCTGCCTTCAGCATCCTTTTGTATAGCAGAGGCTGTTCTGTGGAATTGTAATTTGATGTAGAAACAGTTCTAAAGTAAGGTGCAAAACTCACAAACGGCAGCTTTTCTGCATTGTACACAAACTTTGACAGAACTACATCAGATTAATTTGTTACTACAATCAGGGAAAGCCATTCAATCCAGAATGTTTACTGCCCTCTAGAGTTGCAAAGATATTTCAGGAGTATCTTACTTGACATTAAAAAAAATTCCATTTGCTATCAATTATTGCTCCAGATATGTGTCTTTCTTTTATGGTTTAAAAAGAATAGAATCAAGAAATTTGCAATTATTTTATCTGTGCAGTAGATCATCCATGAGTAATGTTAGCTTACAGCACATAACTAAAACCAAGTCATGGAATCACTTCTTTCATGGAAATTTCAGCTTTCTAAGCCTCAATCTAAGGCAGCACACTTTCACATTAGTCTTCTAGTAGGGAGGCAATCAGCTTTCTATTGGCCTTTTCATAAATAATTTCCTCTCCATGCCATGATTTTATCCAATAGAGAACTGGAGAATTAAGATCAGAATTTATTTATTCCCAATGTAATGTTGTTGTTTTAAACTTTGTTTTCTAAATCTAAAATGATAATTTTTACAAAATGGATGAGTATGTTTTTAGATTCTAACTTCCAGACACATAATAGAGATGTGTTTCAGAACATTGAAAATCAACACATCAAAAATGTAGCAACTATCTCTACCTTTTTCAAATAACTTCTGACTTACTGTAGATGCAGTAAGAAGTCTGACAACATCAGTTTTGAATCCAAACAATTTATTTGATTGTAAACTCGCAAGCTTTCAACTCTATGGCCTTTGTCAGGCGAATGAGGTGTTCTGGGAGAGTCGAGAGCTTGCGAGTTTACTGTCAAATAAATCGGTTGGATTCAAAACTGGTGTTGTCAGACTTCTTACTGTGTTTATCCCAGTCCGACGCCGGCATCTCTACATTATTACTGTAGATGTCCAGGATGAGCTACATTGGCCTAATGGCATGAAAGATATTCAAGGTGATGGAGCGTTTTAAGATATACTTCTTGCAGATCAAACAGGTAAAGGTTTTATAGTATTTTGATTTTGCTCTCTTGTAGCTCTAGCCAGACCAGACGCATTCCTTTTTGAAAATGCGAGGCAGGTGATTTGCTTGCAGGCCTCTGCCAGGGCAGATCTATCACTGGGTACTTGGAGACGCATGAGAATGGCCTGCAGTACCTCTCTCGCCTGTTTTTTCTTCACACTGAAGAAATACCTGGCTTTTGCCATATCCCCATTGCAATGCAGCTGAGATTTGATGTGTGCATAATAAATAAGCATCTCTCAGAATTTTCCAAATCAGAGAAAACTATAAGTGCCTAATTTAGCCAGAAAATTGTAACTTGTGTACCATCATTATTAGCTTTCTTCAACATTCTTTTTTGGCTATATTGGTATCTTAAAAGAAACAAGTCATTTGCACTATCCTAACTCCATACAATTTTTCCACAAAAACACTCTATTCATCTCAATTCATGTGTAATAAAAATTACATTAACTATTAAATCAGCTCGTTCTGAAATAGCTTGTCAAGAAATTGTCAAGATTGATTTCAAAGTTCACCTGCAGTTGATGCTGATTTTATTCAAAATCTGAAATGTCTGTTGGCAATATATCTTACACCCCAAAAAGAACTCAGGTTTCCTGGTCTGATCTACCCACTGTAATACAACAAGACCATATCAGATTTTAGATAAGACTCAACCATGTTGATATGTGTCACAGATCAAGCTAAATCAGAGTTCCATTGGGTTTTTACAATAATTTGGGTACCTCATTGTGCTTTTTATTGATTTGCTTTCTTTTTAAATGCCCAGATTAAAAGAAAAACTGAATATAGAACATAGAACATAGAACACTACAGCACAAACAGGCCCTTCGGCCCACAAGTTGTGCCGAACACATCAAAAACCTACCCAGCCATAGACCTATCTATAACCCCCAATCCCATTGGATCCCATATACTCATCCAGACGTCTTTTAAAAGACCCCAGCGAGTTCGCCTCGACCACCACCGACGGCAGCCGATTCCATTCACTCACCACCCTCTGAGTGAAAAACTTTCCCCTAGCATCCCCTCTGTACTTGCTTCCTTGCACCTTAAATCTGTGCCCTCTCGTTGCGACCATTTCAGCCCTGGGAAATAGTCTCTGAGAGTCCACCCTATCTATTCCTCTCAACATCTTGTAAACCTCTATCAGGTTGCGCCTCAACCTTCGTCTCTCCAGGGAGAACAGTCCCAGCTCCCTCAACCTGTCTTCATAAGGCATGCCTCCCAATCCAGGCAACATCCTTGTAACTCTCCTCTGCACCCTTTCAATAGCTTCCACGTCCTTCCTATAGTGAGGCGACCAGAACTGCGCACAGCACTCCAAGTGTGGTCTGACAAGGGTCCTATAAAGCTGCAGCATTACCTCCTGACTCCTGAACTCAATCCTCGATGAATGAAGGCCAGTACACCGTAAGCTTTCTTAACCACATCCTCCACCTGGGAGGCCGATTTGAGAGTCTTATGGACACGGACCCCAAGATCCCTCTGCTCTTCCACACAGCTAAGACTCCTACCTTTGATAGTGTACTCATTTATCCCGTTGGATCTGCCAAAATGGACCACAACACATTTATCCAGGTTGAAGTCCATCTGCCACTTCTCCGTCCAGTCTTGCATCCTGTCGATGTCATGCTGCAACTTCTGACATCCCTCCAGACCATCCACAACACCACCGACCTTCGTGTCATCGGCGAACTTACTCACCCATCCCTCCACTTCCTCAACCAGGTCATTTATGAAAATGACAAACAGCAAGGGTCTTAGAACAGATCCCTGGGGCACTCCACTGGTGACCGACCTCCATGCAGAAAAAGCGCCATCCACAACCACCCTCTGCCTTCTGCAGGCAAGCCAGTTCTGGATCCACAAGGCCAAAGCCCCTTGGATCCCATGGCCTCTCACATTCTCAAGAAGTCTTGCATGGGGGACCTTGTCAAATGCCTTGCTGAAGTCCATGTACACCACGTCCACTGCTCTTCCTTCGGCAATGTGTTCAGTCACATTTTCGAAGAACTCAATTAAGCTTGTAAGGCACGACCTGCCTTTTACAAAACCATGCTGACTATTTCTAATCAACCTAAACTTCTCCAAATACTCGTAAATCTTGTCCCTCAGAAGCCTCTCCATCAGCTTACCAACCACTGAGGTCAGACTCACCGGTCGGTAATTTCCAGGACTATCCCTGTTCCCTTTCTTGAAAATAGGGACCACATCTGCAATCCTCCAATCCTCTGGAACCCCTCCCGTCTCCATCGACGACGCAAAGATCATCGCCAGGGGCTCTACAATGACATCCCTCACCTCCCACAATAACCTGGGGTACATCCCATCTGGTCCCGGAGACTTGTCTATCTTGATAGCATTTAAAAGTTCTAACACATCCGATTCCTTAATATCTACATACTCAATCTTTTCAGTCTGCCGCAAACTTGTAGTGCATCCTCCCAGATCACTTTCCACCGTGAATACTGAGGCAAAGTACTCATTAAGCACCTCTGCCATTTCTTCGGGTTCCATACAGACTTTTCCCCCTTCACCTTTTATAGGTCCTATCCCTTCTCTTCTCATCCTTTTACTTTTCACCTATTTGTAGAAGGCCTTGGGATTCTCCTTAATCCTACCAGCCAAGGCCTTCTCATGACCCCTTCTGGCTCTCCTAATTTCCTTTTTAAGCTCTCTTCTATAAGCCTTATACTTCTCTAGATCCCCAACATCTCCTATAAATATAGGAGATATAAATTCTCCATTTTCCATGCAGGAACTGAATTCACTTTCCCTGCATTCTTCGTCAGTACTAGCTTTACTACTTCAGAAATTTAACCACGACATTGCCATATCCCACCAAGTATAGATGCTCAGCCTTCTATCTGTGGAATTGTCTGTAATACACACATCCTTATTCATATTCCTACTTCCTTCTGTCTCTTCAATTCATACAGGTGGCCGTTGGCTCTCTTGCTTCCACTGATGATATTTCCAGGCTGCAATGAGGAGGTGCATTCCAGCAGTTGTGGATTAATATCTGATCGTTCCTCTCTCTTTTAGCAATTCATATAGGGACGTAACTGAGACCGAGGTCTTCACATGCGTCGGACCACAACTGCAAACGAATGCTACTGACTTGCAGTGCAGCATGCTGGTTAGTCCACTCTGGCATCTGTACCTGTGGTGTCCTGTCGCCATGCTTTTCTGCATTACCTTTCCTACAAAATGGACCCCCAAATCCTCTCTTGTCGGAAGGATTAATAAAGATTCAACCTCATCAGAATAAACAAAAGGAACTGATCTGAAGACTATGGTATATATGAAAAGCCAATATGAGCACACTGCCGTTGTTTCATATTAAAGACTCTAGAAAGATTCTTGGGCTCTAGTGTGATATAAATCTGACCATGCTGCCAAGCTTGGTGAGTCACGTCATTCAGAAGAAACAGGGAAAGCCTCCTGCACAGCAGCTGGTGTAGTTGATTAAAATGATTTCTGATGACTCATGAAATGAAAAAGGAGGGTGACACAAGCAGGCAGTTCATGTTGCACAATTAAGATGATAGATGGGAATTCGCCGATCTCACTTGCCCTGCCATTACTGCCAGCGAGAATGGAGAATTTGGCAATCAGCCAAAACTCAATTCACTGCAGTGAGACCGGAAAATCCCAGCCATATGTGAAGTTGGAGAATTCTGGCCGATGCCTTTTTTCCCTGATCCATGTCAGACACATTTCTAAATGATGCCCATAGTTGAAAGCTTTTCTACCACCACTTTCATTATATGTAGAAGCCTTGATGGAGCTAAGTGTTGATGTCAATTTTGGGAAAATTAACATATTCAAGAAGTCTGCATCTGTGATTGCATGTCAATTTCTGCAACATTTTAAAATATTGCCATTGTGATTCTTAGCATGAAATAAAAACATTTAGATTGAACAAATGATCAGAAATGCAGGAACTTTCAGCAAAGGACAATTTCTTCTGCCAACTTCATACATGTGCACAGAACAATATGTTCTGAAACAATAAATGCACGACAGTTGCCATCAAAATGACTTGCATTTTTCCGAAGTCTTTGCCAAATTCTGCACTCATTTCACTGGAAAAATTTCATTTCATTTCAGATAACCTATTAAGATAAAGTGATTAAGTATCTGATATTAAAGACTCAGAATCACTGGCCACCCTCTTGCAGCTGTTTGTCTATTCCTTCTGTCCTCTATACAGCAACTCATTACATATACCCATTCTACTGGCAGTCCTGGTACAGCAGTGGCACCATTTGTTCAGCAGCAAAAGTAGGCTGTTCAATAAGAGTACTGTACGGGTGGAGGTGGGGGTGGGGGTGGAGGAAGAGGTGTTGTATATGAATTTTTACAAAATGGTGAAATGGCATTTCTTAGAGTACAGCTGCAGAAAATTGTAACAAGGACCATTATCTCAAAAAGAGAGCGCAAACAGACTTGGGAAACAAATATTCTGAATAGATTCATTGGTAAGTTTCACAACTGCCTTAGTGTCTTGCTCTGTCCTTTATTGATTGCACATTTCCCATTGATGAATTGATCTGTATGTCTTAGTCAGATCCATTTGTGAAGGACACAAGAAGAACAAAACATCCACATAAAATCCACTTTTATTTATTCTGTGATGAAATATTTGATGGAACTTGTGATGAAACATTATTTGATTTGATAAGGTCGATGTCTGTCAAGGCTAATTTTTTGTCCCAGACTCCATGCTATACATGCAGCCAGTTGAAGCCCTTTTGGCCTTGGGTCTTATTTAAGAATTTCTGGGCAAGTTGTTGGTGGTCATCACACCTCCACATGCAACTTGTCCTTTAGGAAATTTGAATTTTGGGGATTTATTTCAGACAGCTGCTTCAGATATGTCCTGGATGAGGGGCACTGAGAGTAGGAGAAGGGTCTAATTGCAGCCAGCAAGAGCAATCCCACTCTTCTTAGATCCATGTAACTTTTGGCATCATCTGCTTGCTACACTGCAAACCTGAGTAGAGCCAGCCTCTGCTCAAGCAATCCAATTTCTTTCAGGGCTCTGAAAACAAGCATTAGGATCCTTATTAGCACAGGCAAGACCATGCCGGTATATGATATTACTTAAGCCAAAATGGCACTGGGAGTCATTCAGGCTCCTTTAGTAAATTGAACAATTTTGTCTTTGATTTCTGTATTTGATGATTAGGTTCTACCTGCTGTATGTTAGAATCAGATTTCTGAAAAACTGTAAAAGATTGCACTTTAATAGACATATCAAGGTACAGATAGATGCTTTTATTCATTCATGGGATGTGAGCATTGCTAGCTAGGCCAGCATTTATGACCATCCCTAGTTACCTTCGAGAAGATCATGGTGAGCTACAGCTTTGGACCGTTGAAGTCCACATGGTATAGATATATCCACAGTGCTGTTAGGGAGGAAGTTTCAGAATTTTCATCCTGTCTCAGCGAAGGAATGGCAATATACTTTCAAGTCAGGAAGGTGAGTATTTTTGGAGGGAAACTTCCAGATGATGATGTTCCCATAAATAGTTGTAGTCTTGGGTTTGCAATGTGCTGTCTACGAAGCCTTGGTGAGTCCCTGCAGTACATCTTGTAGATGGTACACACTACTGCTATTGCGCATTGGTGGTGAAATGAATGAAAATTTGTGGATAGATAGCAATCAAATGGGCTGCCTTGTCCCAAAGGGTGTTGAGCTTCTTGAGGGTTGTTGGAGCTGCAACTCATCAAGGCAAATGGACAGTATTCCATCACACTCCTGATTTGTGGCTTATAGATGATGGGAAATGTTTGGTGAGTCAGAAGGTGCGTTACTCACCATAGGATTCAGTGCCTCTGACCTGCTCTGTTAGCCACTGTATTTATATGACTGATCCAATTAGGATTCTGGTTAATGGTAACCCCATTGATAGTGTACTGAATGGTAGCAAGGTTTAACATAAAATATTTTTCTTTAATTTTGTTTATATATCTGTTTCATTACAAGTATATTCACCTGAATAAAACATATTGAAATAGGGTTGAATTCTCTGATTATTCATGCCCTGCTGCCACTGCCAGAGAGGGAGGAGAATTTGGTGCTCAGCCAAATCTCCATTCATTGCAGCAGGACGGGAGAATCCCAGAGGTATGAACGACCAGAGAATCGCGATCTAGATTTCCAGTGGGAAAATAGTTTTTGCCAGTATTGGTTCAGATCCTCTCACTAAAATTCACTCTAGAAATTCCCAAATCAGAATAATCTCTTGACTTGCGATTACAAATGGTTTCCGTAATATGACATACTTGAAGCACAATATGATCATCTCATTTACTCTAAAGTCATAGAATTGATGCAATTTGAAACATCTGCATTGTTGAGAGTTAGAGAATCCACTTAAAAAAGAACTCCCCCAATATTCATTCATTAACATTCAGATAGATTTTAATTTTATTAGTGGTCTTGCAATCTCTACTTAAACCTCTTGATAATAGTTTCTAATTGCCCCATCTGTAAAAACCTCTTTTCACTCATGTTTTCAGTCATGTCCCCTACCTTTTCCTTCCCACTAGCATAAATATTCCTGCTATTAAGTGCACTTACTATCTTAAAAGTGCTGTACGAATCCGAGTTATTGAATGACCAGCAGAGGCTACTAAATATTGTGATATGATCTAAGTAAATGGCAGCTTGCATTGGGAGAAAGTAATAATAAATTATATTAAAATGAGGATGGATTTCACTGCATCTCCATGCAAACCCAAATATACTTAATTATCTTCTTGATAACAACACATCTCTCAATCAACTCAGAACTGCTTATTTTTAATATTTCTCTATTTTTCCTAAAGGTGCAAATTCATGCTGCACATAGTTCCAAGGGTACCAACATCCATCCTAAATTTGTATAATTATCTAATCTTCATGGCTGCTTGTGATATGGTCTCCTCTACACAAGGGAGACCAAACGCAGAACTGTTTTGTAAAACATCAAGCTTCCTGCTGCTTGTCATGTTAGTTCTTCACCTTGTGCCATTCTGATCTTTCTGTCCTTGGCCTGATGCAATATTTCAATGAAGCTCAGTGCAAGTTCTAGGAACAGTACCTTACCTTTTGACTTGGCACTCTACAGCCTTCAAAAATTCAACAAATTTAGATCATCACTTCTGCCTTGATTTTGTTTACATTTTTCTGCAGATTCAGTTTTTCTTATTTCTTCCTTTATTTGGTGACTTAGCATTCAGATAGCTGCTAGCTATTCATTCAACTTCATTTAGACACATATTTTGTTTCTTTACTTTATCAATGGCCACAAAATCCTTTTGCTATTTGATCTCTCCAGCCATCCACCCAATCACAGATTTCCTCTTCTTCTCCCCCTACTCTCCCCTTTTATTTGTTCAAAACTATGTCATTTTTATCTTTTCTCAGTTCTGATGAAGGTTCCTAATCGACCTGAAACATTCACACTGTTTCTCTTTCCACAGATACTGGCTGACTTGCTGAGTATTTCCAGCATTTTCTCTTTGTATTCCTTGACAGAGTGGCCTTTGTTTTAGACTATAGTGAGATTCAGCTTAGTTTATTTGCAAAGAAACCTGATAATAAGCTAAATGATTAAATGATTTACATCAGTGCAACATGTTGGGAATAATACCCAATACTGTAACATCTCACACCCTAATGATATGGAATAGCAACATCAAATTGGGAGTTCCATCATGCAGCAATGGAAGGAAGATTGTGTCTGATCAAGGCATAGCAATATTTTTCTGTGCTTGCTAGCTACTTTGTATTTGTCTGTGCTGAATTAAAACAGAACTGATGTAAAACTTTTGTAGTTTAGGTATTTTTGGATTGGGGAGACATTAAGTGTACATGGAACCGCATGCTGTTAAATCCTTGCCTGCCGGGTCAGTGGTTCCTTGGCTTTGAACTATTACTGGCAGATGGTGCTGCAGGTGTCAAGCAGAAAGTTATCTGCTCACGTCATCTTTTATACTATTTTAATGAATGTAATGCACACTATTCATCTTTCAGTAATTTTCATTTCTCAAAAATGTTGCCTTGCCATCTGTAGGAGTACACATATAGGGCTGGGGTTTCCTCTACGTTTGCATTCAGTTGTAGCAGAAATCTGGCAAAAACCAATCCTGTGGTTTGATGATTGCAAAATTTAGGATGTATATAAGTTTGCCACCATTCTTTATAACTTTTGATGCACGCAACATTAATGTTTTAGGACATAGATTTTGAGTATCGGATCTTGATTGAAAATAATATTGAAAAATGGTATTGGGAGTTTTTAGGCAGGACGTTGTCACCCCAAAAGTGGTGAGCAGTGGAAGTGTGGGAAAACATCAAACTACATCATGACTGTGTCCCCAAGAATTTCTACCAACCAAGAGATTTCCGAGGGACACGCAACTTGGTGGATGAACTGTTTGTTTAGTGGAGAGGGGCAGCCAATTGATTATTAAGGCCACAATTACAGGTGCAAACTGCAGAATGGCTGTCTCCCGATGGCAGTCCAGGGGTTATTTGAGCCAGAAGCTGAATCAGGCAGAAGTAATGCCTTTCCAGGCTTTTCCATCCAATAAGATGGGATTGTCTTACATGTCCCTGCTGAATTCCTGCATTAGACACCAGTGAACACCTTCCAAGTCAAACGCCATCCTATTTTGGAATTATAGCCCCATTCCTTCACTGTCACTGAGTCAAAATGTTGGAACTCCCTCATCACTAGCACTGGAAGTGTACTTACACCATATGTACTGCAGCAAATCACCAACACCTCCTCAAGGGCAATTAGGAATGGGAAATTGATTCTGGACTATGCAGTGATGCTCACGTCCAGTGAAAGAATAAATGAAAACTCCGATCTGCCTCTGTCATGCCTGCCTCTGCTGCTGAGCACTTCCTCTATTCAGTCCCGATATCTAGGTCCCAAAGCCATTGTAAAACTCTGCTCTTCAGTTAATCTCAAGTATATATTTTTCTCCCTCAGTTTAACTATTTGTTATGGCTTAAAACTAATCAGTTGTAAGGCCAAAAAAAGTTATTTGACTTTTTTTCAAAATTTAAACTATTCATACACTGTAAGGTAACAATATACATTAGCAATCTTCAAGCATCTTACAATAGGTGACACATTACATCCAGCCTTACTCTGAAGACTTAGGCTTATAAATTGTTTAATCATTCCTCATTTCTATAACTAGTTTGCTGTTTTGCTGAATTTGAAATTGCGTGTTTTTTTTGAGTTAAAAACAATTACAAATGGAAAGGTTTACAGAATGCACATTTGATTGTGCTGGTATGAGGCAAAACTGCTACATGCAATGTGTATTACCTGCTAGAATGTTCACATTATTTTGTTAAAATAGCACTTTCACTATATCGAATAATTGATACCTTGATTTTACTCTGAACAGAAATGCCCCTACCAGTTAAAAGTAGACAAATGTCTCTACTGCTCTTACTAACAGTTCTCTATCGTGTAGGAAGGCTGCAAATGTTCCCCGTCATCAACAGACTCACTGTTTCCCAGGCAGTGCTTCCCACAGTAATAGATGCTGTCGCCCACTATCCTGCTTGCCACTGTATCTAGCCCAGAGATGACATGGAGGCTGGCAACACTCCTTTGAAAGTCATCTAAAAAAAAATTTAAAGCTAATATATTTCTCAGTAACCTTTCTAAGATTAATTTTCAGAAATCTTCCAGTGATTACATTTCAAATTTAATTTTACAGGGAGGGGAATCACATATTATCTCAACGCAACACCAAAATTGTTAGCACACAACATACACCAAGAGACAAGTAATTTTTGACAAGCAGCAACAGAATCGGCCATATAGCTTTACAAATCATACAACACTGCTGTGTATAATGTGTTTCATGTTTTATGTCCAGTGCACACGTCTTATTCCGATATCATTCTAGATCTTGCATTTTGCCACTGTAGCAGAATAATATTGAAAATGAGAAAGAAAATAAGACACTTTATCCTGGGATTGTGTGAATCCCATGGACAAAATCTGACCATCCTTGGGACTTTCTCCTGAGTTGGGTTTGTGGAGCTGTGAATTTTCCACACTCTGCACTCCAACCTCAGTTGTGAAAATTGGACACCTAAGCATGAACAGAGCAGAAGAAGCTCATAAATTCCTATGCCACAGCTCTGAGTCTTGTTGTCTACAAAGGGACATATTGCTGGGCAGCATGAGGAACCCCAACTGCTACTTCAAATTGGTGGTATTTTGTGCTGCAAAAGATACAGAAAGAGAGACAGAAAAATCATCTGAGTATGTTGCTGAGTTGAGTGAGCTAGTTTTTGAGGGACTTAGGCTAGTGAAGATTAACTGTTAGTGAGTCATTTCAATAAATGGTTCTGTTTAATGGTGTAGATTTCCATACCGAGGTTTGCGACCCAATAAAGTTAATAGGAGACAACAGTAATGTCCTTTGGAAAATAGCCACTGTTTAAAAAAGGAGGTAGACAGAAAATAACTATCAGCCGCTTAGCTTAACTTCTGTAGTGGGAAAAATGCTTGAATCTATCATTAAGGAGGAAATAGCAAGACATCTGAATAGAGGTTGTCCCATTGGGTTCATGAAAACAGGCCACTAATTTAGTGGAATTCTTTCAGGGCATTATGAATGTAATGGACAATGGGAAACCAGTGGATGCGGTATATCTGGATTTCCAGAAGGCATTCGACAAGGTGCCACACAAAAGGCTGCTGCATGAGATAAAGATGCACCGTGTTACCAGTAATGTATTAGCATGGATAGAGGATTGGTTAACTAACAGAAAGCAAAGAGTGAGGATAAATTGTGTTTTTCTGATTGACATTCAGTGACTAGCTGTGTGCCTCAGGGATCATTATTGGGACTGCAATTGTTTACAATTTACATAAATGATTTGGAGTTGAGGATCAAGTATAGCGTGTCAAAGTTTGCAGATGACACTAAGATGAGGGGCAGAGCAAAGTGTGTAGAGAACACTGAAAGTCTGCACAGGGGTATAGATATTTTAAGTGAGTAGACAAGGCTCTGGCAGATCGAAGTATAATGTAAGGTCATCCATTTTGATAGGAATAACAGCAAAATTAAATACTATTTAAGTGGTAAAAAATTGCAGCATGCTGCTGTTCAGAGGGACTTGGTGTCTTTGTGCATGAATCACAAAAAGTTGCTTTGCAGGTGCAGAAAATAATCGCTACAGGGATGGAGTTTAAAAACAGCAAGGATATGTTGCAGCTGTATGACATGCTGTTGGAGTCACACCTGGAGTACTGTGTACAGTTTTGGTCTCCTTACTTGAGAAAGGATATGCTGGCACTGGAGAGGGTGCAGAGGAAATTCACTAGGTTGATTCTGGAGTTGAGAGGATTGGCTTTTGAGGTGAGACTGAGTAGGCTGGGACTCATTGAAATTTAGAAGGATATGGGGGATCTTTTCGGAACATACAAAATTGTAATGGAATAGATAAGATAGAAACAGGGAGGTTGTTTTCACTAGTGGGAGAAATCAGAACTAGGCACATAGCCTCAAAATAAGGGGCAGCAGATTTGACACAGCGTTGAGGAGGAACTCTTTCATCAAAGGATTGTGAATCTGGTCACCTCATTACAGGAAGGATTTGGAAGCTGTTGAAAGGGTGCAGAGGAGATTTACAAGGATGTTGCCTGGATTGAGGATCAGTTGAGGGAGCTGGATCTTTTCTCCCTGGAGAGACGAAGGATGAGAGGCAAGCTGATAGAGGTTTATAAGATGTTGAGAGGTATAGATAGAGTGGATTCTCGGAGGCTATTTCCCAGGGCTGAAATGGTTGCTACAAGAGGATACAGGTTTAAGATGCTGGTGAGCAAGTACAGAGGAGGTGTCAGGAGTGAGTTTTTCACTCAAAGGGATGTGAGTGAGTGGAATTGGCCGCCATCGGTAGTGGTGGAGGCGAACTTGTTGGAGTCTTTTAAGAGACTTGGGATTTAATAAGATTGAGGGTTATAGCTAGGCTTGGTAGGTAGGGATATGATTGGTGCAACTTGTGGACTAAAGGGCCTGTTTTGTGCTGTAGTGTTCCAAGTTCTATGAATCTGCAGAATTACATGCCCAGTGAAGCAGTTGAGACTACTTTGTTGAATATTTTATGGCAAAGATAGATAGATTTCTGAACAGTAAGGGAATTAAGGGTTATGGTGAGTGGAGCTGAGTCCACAAAAAGATCAGCCACGATCTTATTGAATGGCACAGCAGGCTCAAGGGGCCGGATGACCTACTCTTGCTCCTAGTTCTTATGACTTATCAATATGCATATGACTCAATATTAATGGTGCTTTAGATATCTGTATTTGTTCTGCTTTTGGGTTCTGATATTTCATTTCATTTTTCATATGTTTCATATGCTCAACTTATTATTTGTTCTGGTTAAAAATATAAAACAATTAAGATGGCTATTTATATTTTAAGTAAATTCCTGAATAGTCGTGATGAAATTAATTACTGTTACCCACAGTTGACAGCTACTTAATAAATCTTTGATACTGATAGCTATTGGCTTACCTACAGAGAAAACAATTTTACAATACCAGAAGAAAATGCCTCATTACTGAAGATGTGAAATATTCCTTGAAGCTAAGTTTACCTAATTCCTTGCAATTTCAAGTCAACAAATCATCTAATGTTATTTGAAATGCTAGAGTATGGAATCTTTAGATCAAATTTCAATTTTCTGGATGTTTACGAACACTCTCGCCCACACCATAATCAGCAGTTCCATTTCATTTTATTCAATCCCATTTATCCAGTTTCTCCAGCTCTATCATATTGTTCAGACCCATGCAATCTTCCAAACTAGCATTTTTGATATATGTCCTTCTTGCCCTAAGATTCTCTTAAGGCTAATGTGCAGGTTCAGTCGGCAGTTAGGAAGGCAAATGCAATGTTAGCATTCATGTCGAGAGAGTTAGAATACAAGAGCAGTGATGTACTTCTGAGGCTGTATAAGGCTCTGGTCAGACCTCATTTGGAGTATTGTGAGCAGTTTTGGGCCTCATATTTAAGTAAAAAATATGTTGGCCTTGGAAAGGGACCAGAGGAGGTTCACAAGAATGATCCCTGGAATGAAGAACTTTTCATAGGAATAGTTAAGCACTCTGCGTCTATACTCATTGGAGTCTAGAAGAATGAGGGGGATCTTATTGAAACTTACAGGATACTGTGAGGCCTGGATAGAGTGGATATGGAGAGGATGTTTCCACTAGTAGGAAAAATTAGAAACAGAGGCACAACCTCAAGCTAAAGGGACCATCTTTTAAAACAGAGATGAGGAGAAATTTTTTCAGCCACAAAGTGATGAATCTGATTAACTCTTTGAGGCAGAAGGCTGTCGAAGCCAGGTTATTGAATGTCTTTAAGACAGAAATAGCTAGGTTCTTGATTAATAAGCGGATCAGAGGTTATAGTAAAAATGCAGAAGAATAAAAATGAGAAATTTATCAGCCATGGTTGAATGGCAGAGCAGACTCGAAGGGCCAAGTGGCATAATTCTGCTCCTATTTCTTACGTGATACCTTATCAAATGCCTTCTGGAAATCTAAGTACATCACATCTACAGGTTCCCCATTATTCTTGCTGCTTGTTACTTTCTCAAAGAACTCCAATATATTTGACAAACTAGATTTCCATTTCGCAAGTCCATGTTGGCTCTGTCTGATTGCATTGAGATTTTCCACATGCCCTCCAAATAATACCTTAATAATAGATTCCCTAGGACTGATGTCAAACTAACTGGCGTGTTGTTTCCTGCATCTGTCTCCACCACCCCCTCCCCTCGCCCCTTTTCATGAATAGAGGAGTCACATTCATTATTTTACAATCTGATGGGATCTTTCCAGAATTTAGGGAATTTTGGAAAAATTAAACTATGTACCTACTATCTCAGCAACCACTTAATTTAGCATCCCAGGATGCAGTTGATAAGGACCTGAGGACTTGACTTTAGTTCTAATAATTTTCTCAGTACTCTTGCCTGTTGATTATAATTATTTTTAGCTCCTCTTTCCCTTCCATTTTCTGATTCACAATTATTTCTGCAACGTTACATGCAAGCTCTGTTATGAAGAAAGATACAAAATATCTGTTTAATTCAGCCACATATTTTCCATTATTAGATCCCTAGACTCACTCTCTGGAGAACCAGAGCTCATTTTGCTTAATATTTTCCTTTTCAAATATCTGTAGACACTTTTTTTTCTGTTTTTATATTTATTTTAAGAAGCCTCACATCATCATGGACAAGTTGCAGAGCTGGGCCGAGAGGTGGCAAATGGAGTTTAATGTGGAAAAGTGGGAGGTAATTCACTTTGGCAGGAATAACAAATGTGTAGAGTATAGGGCTAATGGTAGGACTCTCAATAGTGTTGATGAACAGAGGGATCTTGGTGTATATGTTAATAGATCCCTGAAAGTTGGCAATCAAGTCGATAAGGTTGTTAAGAAGGCATATGGAGTCTTAGCTTTTATTGGTAGGGGGATTGAATTTTGGAGCCGCAACGTCATGTTGCAACTGTACAAAACTCTAGTGCGGCCGCACTTGGAGTATTGTGTGCAGTTCTGGTCCCGCATTATAAGAAAGATGTGGAGGCATTGGAGAGGGTACAGAGGAGGTTTACCAGGATGTTGCCTGGTATGGAGGGCAGGTCTTATGAAGAGAGGCTGAGGGATTTGAGGTTGTTTTCGTTAGAAAGAAGGCGGCTAAGAGGAGACCTTATTGAAACATATAAGATGATTAGAGGTTTAGATAGGGTGGACAGTGATAGCCTTTTTCCTAGGATGGAGAAAGCTAGCACGAGGGGACATAGCTTTAAATTAAGGGGTGGTGGTTTTAGGACAGATGTCAGAGGTAGGTTCTTTACCCAGAGGGTAGTAAGGGTATGGAATGCCTTGCCTGCGTCAGTTGTAGATGCGCCAAGTTTGGTGGCGTTTAAGAGGTTAGTAGATAAGTTTATGGACGAAAAGGGAATGGTTTAGTTTAGAGGGTCATTGCTTTTTCCGAATTGGTCGGCGCAACATCGAAGGCCGAAGGGCTTGTTCTGCGCTGTAATGTTCTATGTTCTATCATCAGGTTAAAGTCCAATAGGTTTGTTTGGTAGCAAAAGCCACTAGTTTTCGGAGTGCTTGCTGCTCCTTCTTCATCCGATCTGGTGTTGTGAGGCTTCTTATTATGTTTATCCCAGTCCAACGCCGACGTCTCCATATCATTTATATTTATTGCCAGCTTTCACTCATACTCTAATTTGTCCCTGTTGTTAATCTTTTTGTCATTCTTTGAGGTTTTTTATATTCTGTTCAATCTTTTGATTGCCAGTTATTATTTCAGAATTATATTCTTTCAATTTGATACTACCTTTAACTTTCTTAGTTAGCTACAAATGGTGCATTCTTACCTTGAGCTTTTGCATCTCACTCAAATATACCTGTTCTGAATTGTCAGAAATACTTCTCTAAATATCTGCCATTGCATCTTTACTGATCTATTTCTTAATCTAATTTCCCACTTCACTTTAGCCAGCTTTATTTTTATGCCCTGATCATTTCCTTTCTTAAAGGTTAAAACATTAGTCTCAGATCCATTCTTCTCTCCCTGAAACTGAATGTGAAATTCAATCATACAATCATTCCTATCTACAGATATTTTCACTACAAGCTTATTAATTAATCCCATGTCACTGTATGTTATCAGATCGAGTACAGCTACTCTCTGGTTGACTCCAGAATGTGCTATAAGAAACTGTACAAAAAAAACTCTACGAACTCATCATCCATGCTACTTTTGCCAATCCGATTCATTGAATCTGTGTATGGATTAAAATTGCCCATGATTATCACTGTGCCTTTTTCCACAAGCCTCTCTTATTTCTTCCTGTGCACCCTATCCTACATTGTGGTTAATGACTCCTTACCTTAATTTCTCATCTTTACACAAACTCACTCTACATTCTGATCTTCAGAATTGAGTTTATCTCCATTATACTGATGTCATTGTTAATTAATAGAGCTACCTTCCATTTTTTTCTAGCTTCCTGTTCTTCCTAAATGTCATATGCCCTTGACTACTCAAGTCCCAGTTTTTCTTATCTTGTAGCCATATTTCTTTAATGGCAACCCGGTCATGCATATTTATTTCCATCCGAGCTATCGATTCATCTATTTAGTTATGAATGTTGCATGCATTCACACACAGTGCCTTTTGCTCTTCCTTCTTCATGCTTTTGCAACCTTGAAACTTATCTGTCCTTTCCTGCCACACTCTGATCACCATTTCCTTCTTGCTATTTTGCTCTAATGCCTTTTTTTCTCTATTTAATTTATCACATCTTGCCTTTTCCCTCACTATTTTGTTTCAATCCCCCTCTCGCCAATGAGTCAGAAGGCTACTTGTTCAAGTTTCATTCTAGGATTTAAACATATAACCTTGGCTGACATTCTGCTGCATAAGTGGAGATGCCACCTTTCGGAGAATTTAAACTGAGGCCCATCTGCCACCTAGTCTGAAACGTGACAGTTTTCATGATACTACTGACAAGACTAGGAGAATCTGCAGGAGTCAGAACTCTAAAAAAAATTCACTCTTCCAACAAAACACTAAAAACACATTATCTGATCACTTTTCTCCTTGCTGTTGCTGAGGCTTATTGTAAATAAATTGGCTGCGTTTTTCCCTAAATTAATTCTAGAATCAATTTCCAAAGCACATTTTTGGCTATCTTTAATATTATGGAAGATCTTAAGGATGTGAAAATCATGCTACTAAAGCATTTATTTTGTTTGAAATAGACATGGAACTTCAATACAAATGAAAAGACCAATCATTTCAAAATCTAGCACATTTTATCCTCTTTTCCACAGTCAGGAAATGTAGAATATACAGTAAAGTGATCAGAAAAAGTGGAAATTTTTATGCTAGATTGCAAACATTAAATCTCCATGAAAATGGGGAACAATTACCCAAATTTACATAATTTTAACATAATAAAACGGCCGAAATGCTTCAGAGAAGATTTGACACTGAGTTGCACAAGGAGATATAGAGCAAGTCAATCAAAATCGTGGTCAAAGAGGTAGATTTCATGAGGCGTTAGTAACAGAATAAGCAGAAGGAGAAAATTGCTCCTATTTGTATCATTTAGCTGTGTGCATTTTTTTAAAAACCATTAAACCAGATTCGGTATTTAATACTTCTACACAGTCTGCCATGTAACACTATGGTCAGACCAAGCTTTTATCTCCACACAGCACTTGTTGATAGTGGAGAAACAAAGATCGTCCTTGGGCTATTATACCTTCCCTTTGCACAAAATGTAACCTCTTGTGTAATGCCCCAATTTGAGAAAAGAATTACACGCACTATAAATGCCCCAAAGCACCACACGTTGCTCATCAATTTTTTCAAATAATAATAATTTCATAAATCAGGAAGAACAAAAGATGATAAAGAGGTAGAAGTGACATACTTTATTGCTGACATGCCACTTAAATTAACTCAGCTCAATTGTAAATACATTATGCACTTACAGTTAGTTCTACCTAATATTTTCAGCACTTGGTTTGCAGTTGAAACCCTTGAACTTCTAGCCTTTCCTGGAAATATCAGGGGCACTGATAGTGGAAATTTAACTATATATTAAGTACATTAGTCCAATGAGATTATCTATGATTACATAAAGAACAGCTTGCTGCACGGCTTGGATTGAAGAACCAAGACATTTATTCTTTCATATGTTAAAACATCTGTAAATCACTGAGCTAACTTAGAAGATGATCAATTCAGCTTCAGATATTAAATATAATTTATTTATTTATTTTTATATTTTCAACAAATATCTTGCCACAAAAAAATTTGTTATAAACTGATTAAATATACTCAAGTCCAATTTAAAGGATGAAAAATATTTTTGCAAAGAAGACAGTTTAATCTTGAGGAACAGATGAAAGCTGTATTAAATATGACAATGCTTGTTCACCTTTTAAGGTACGTGTTGAAAACACTATTTTCAAATCCAGCCATCATGCTGGGTCATATGAAAGTAGTGGTAGTATCTAGAATACTACAACTCTCTGCGTATACTATCAGAATTAGCCAACATTTACTTTGCGGCATGAATTGTGATTCAGTTGATAGAACCACAGAATCTTTACAGTGCTGACGGAGGCTATTCAGCCCATCGTGTCTGCACTGGTTCCTTGAAAGAGCATTCTATCTAATCCAACTCTCCTGCCTTATCCCTGTAACATTGCACATTCATTGATTTCTGATAGCAAATCAATTCCCTTTTGAATACCTCGATCGAAGCTGCTTCCACCGATCTTTCAGAAAGCATTCATCCATCTGAAGCAGAAGGCTGTGAGTTCAAGTTTTACTTGAGAGACCTGAATGTACAATTGAGACAAGCAATCCAAGACAGTGCTGAAAGTGTTGCATTGGTGGAGGTTCTATCTTTTGAATGAGACATTAGATTCCATCTGCTCTCTAAGAAGGATGTAAAAGGCAGGAATGTGAAGCTGAGGTTAAAATTAGATCAGCCATTATATTAATTAATGGTGGAGCAGGCTCAAGAGCCTGAGTGGCCTGTTCATTCTCCTAATTCATATCTTGGTCTATTCCATGGCAATATTGTGAACAGCAAGGTTGTTATCTCTGGCACAGAAGGAAAAAATACTGTGGATGCTGGAAATCTAAAATAAAAACATGAATGCCAGAAATACTCAGCAGGTCAGACAGCAAAAGTGAAGAGAAGTTAATGTTTATCCCTGCCATGTTAATCACGTTTCTCGCCAGAGACACAGCCTGATCTGCTGAGTATTTCTGTCATTTTTGCTTTTGTTTGATTTATTCCACTTATCTTGACAATATTTATCATCCAATCACCATTCAAACAAACAATCTAGTCATTATCACATTGCTATTTGTGCAATCTTGTTGTGTATAAATTGGATACCAGGTTTCCTACAAAGGCCAGCTACATTTCCAAGGTTCTGAATTGCCTATAAAGCACTTTGGACCACCCTGAGATCTTGAAAGGTCCTACATAACTGTAAGTTTTTTTTTGTTTATCTTTTAAAACGTTTCACATGTAATAAACAAAATGTCTAACTTAAAGGATGAAAGAGTTTTGCCGATTTGCTAAGTGCTGGCGAATTCTGATAGTTCAAATGACAAACTGAATATTGATTGTGAAGAAGTGATATTGAAATGCAACCTTATCATCATTGTGCATTAAGCTGCATGAAAGTATCAGTTACAACTTCACATACCAACGTAGTTCAGTTAAAAATAAACTTTGCAGGAACACAAGAATAAATAAAATGTACATCATCTACAAAAATCATTTTTCTACTTGACTTCATACAATATCATGTCTTGGCCTCCTATTGTGCTGTTTATATTACAATCAGCCCCTCCACATTCTCCCCAATCACCCCCCAAACCTTCATACTTTACATTAGTGACTGAGGTGGCCAAATATCCACCTTAATAATATATTCTATGTAACCTTTCTCCATAAAGATTGAGATAACTTTCAGCTATGGCCTATTAGCCATCTAAAGGGGCATGATTTCAAAACAAGGAGGCTGGAAAAGCCTTGTAAACTGAAATTTCTACATCACAGTTACTGAAAACTAACTGTACTGTAATCCTAAATGCAGTATTAAGACAATCAACTATATTTGCATTAATTCTTGGTACGTCACAGAATGCATTCTATTTATGATTCTTTAATGAGACTAGCTTGTTAGAACTATAAAGTTGTCTCAGGAAAACGGACACAAATTGATTAAGAACAATTTAAACACTTCATTTGCAACAGGCTAGTGATACGATTGTTGAAATCACTCACCAAAAACACATTCTTTTTATCTGAATGGCAGAGGATAAACAAGGCCTGCATTCATATAAAAAAAACCTGTACCTGTTTTGTGTCTGTGTTCTTACCTGGAGACATGCAGTATTTTGCTGCAGATACACTAATATGATTCAGGTTGATTCCTATGCAATAGACAGAACACAGAAACATTTGATCTTAGACGGTTGGTATGGGGAGTGGGCCACGATTTTGAGTCCCGACTTACTACGTGGATTGATTCTTGATGAGGTTTTTTTTAATGTTTGCAGAATATGACTGTGTAGTATTGCACAAGATGCACTGTATGCAGACATCTTCCTTACCTACATCAGTCGGATTCTGATCACTCCTATTGCTCAAACTTTTATAGGTTTGCCAGTGTGCATGCACAAAACTTTATTCGTGAACCTCACTGTTATATCATGACAGATCTTTTTGTCTCGCTGCCTCTGAAGTTATCAAAATAGGTAAACCATCTGATGGCTCATGGCACCACAGTCCTACCTTGTTGGAGGCCATCTCACTGACAGAATTCCTGGTCTGTAGGGTCTCCAGCTGGTCCAGGCACCAGTCAAGCTCCTCCAGGGTCTCTGTTGCAAGTTTTTGGTAGGCCTCCTCTGCGAACAAACAGATGAATGGAAGTTCAGCTTTTGAACTTTTTACAGAGCTAGCAGTGATATTGAAAGGGTCCACCATGCCACACAAAGCCATGTTCGGGTGACCAGAGCTCACACATGAGTTGTCCTTCATAATGTTTTTTCAACAAAAAAAACTCTGAAAAATATGTTTCTCTGTCGTCAAACCAAAGCAGCTTCAATAGTTTGGTGATCTTCTTCTGTAGAAGAGGGAAACACAGTTGTTGAGCTGTCAGTCAGAAACACAACATGATGAATGAAGAATCCTCTCTTTGTCCACCTTTTGGTCTACTAGTATTATTAAACCCAGAAATGAACACACATATTCAGTCTGCAGAATATTTTCCAGAAAATAAGTGAGCGCCTTTATCCTGAGCCAGGTAGTTGAGTCAGTTTCCAATTGCCTATGAAAATCTCTCCATGACGATTTCAAATTATTTTTTTCTAACCACACCAGCACCTCACAGCTGAATGGATAAAGCCATTTAAGCGAGCCAGCAAGTCCTCACAATATCCACTCATACACATTTCAGTTCGAATAAAACACAAAGAGACAGGGTTTCCTGTTTTTGCTCAGTTTTAGTTGTGACATCGAAACTGTCGCATCATTTTATGAAAATCTGATCATTTTCATCTCCCTAACACTTGAGTCAGTTAGTGGACTCTTATGTGGCATCACACAACTAACAAAGTCTGCCTCTTTCTTTGAACCTGAACCAAAAACGCTAGTACACTGTACAAGCAAGGGCCAGGCTGAACAGAAATCCTGGCATAGAGCTCTGCAGAGGATCAGGACCTGGCAATGTTCCAGTAAGAGATAAATAAATCCCACTAGCTTTCAATGCGATCCCTTTCAAACAGTTTTAAGGCTTCAGCTACTGTAGCATTTGCTTTATATTGAATAAGTTTGTGCATATTTCTATTTGCTTTCTTATGTTGTATAGAATTAAGAGAAATGATCTGGATGGGCAAAAGCATATGTGCAATCTTTACTGCCTTAAAAGAGGCTTGAAAAGTAACTCTGCGTCATGAGGAAAGACAACAATTAATAAAAATATGAAAATAACTTCTCTTACCAAAATTTAATTTATATTCAACATTGCTTGTTTGCAGCTACACTGTGCATTTTAATTGATACAGTATAACTATTATGGAATTGATTTTTTTGATTTGGGCTAAATATTTACTGCATGCCTTTCAAATTCTCAGGCTGGAATCTTATCTCCGTTTATGCCGGTAGGATTTTCCCATCCCACTGCAGCGAATGAAGGATTTGGCTGGCCGCCAAATTCTCCAACATCACCGCAGTGGGAGTATGGCATGAACAGCAGGTAAAATTGCGCCCCCAGTGTTACTTTGGCAAATGTTACTTTCCTAAGAATGTATTGGAAAGCCCAGAAAGTGGGTCAGGATCAGGTTTGCTGGCCTAAAATCCAAGGCTGGAACTTTCTGGTCATTCTCATGGGTTTCACAGCAGCGAGGAATGCATTCTACAGGAAACCCCACTGACAACAGCAGCCAACAGGCCCACCACCAGCCAATGGCTGTCCATCTCTGCCACTGCGAGAAAGCAAAATTTCATGCCAATCATCTATCAAAGTGCAGCAACTACTTTCTCCAAACAAGGCTACCAGAGTAGGAAGTGGCAAGAACTCTATTTATCCTGCATACCCATAGCTTTTACTCTCAGGGAGAGTGGACAAGTACAGAATTTGAAGGCCCCTCCTGCTGGCAGGATTGTCCAGCCCTGTCAATGTCAATGGGTTTTTTAATGGCTTAATACATTTTCTGGTTCCATCCTCGCCACATTGGGGCCTTAAAATTCTGCCTCTGATATCAAAAGAGATAGATCAGGCATATTGTGTTGGCTGCTTGTAGAAGTGGGCCCAACAGGACCAGGATAAGATTGTTGCCCAGACCACTGGAAGAAAATACTGCCAATTTTATGAAAAAATTTCAAAAGCTATTCCTTTTATACTGACAATGCCCCACTGCCCCATCACCGCCCTCCAGATAGCCATTTATCTGCTGAACCTTGATAGATGTCCTTTCTGTGTTACCAGGTGCATAAGTGTTTACCATTATCTTTTTAAGGAAGAGACCCTTCTTCCTGACTTTCCTTTGGTAGGGTAAGCAATTGGGCTCCTGGAGGCTAGTGATGCATCTCAGCAATTTGGCCTTCTTTGCCCCTCATGTATTTATTTATTTATAACTCAATGACCATCAAATTTTGTTTCTGCACTCTGACAGAATAGCAGTAAATTCCATCTTGCACAGTAATACAACATAGATATTATCAGATTGGTATTCTCCACCCAATGTGTCGTAATCCATTTTAATCTCCTATGTAAACCTAATTTCACTCCCAATATATCTTCAACAGCAATCTGTAAAAATATCTGTGCAAGAGCATATTGTGCCCACACTCCAATATACTAGGCCTAAATTTAACCCTGCGTGTCAAGTGGAAGTAAGATGCTTAAATAGACTATCAGGTGCTGTGTACTGACTTTTCAAATGTTTTTGCCTCGTGTCATTTTAACTATAGAATTTCCAGTAGCAGTGACCTGTCTGCCTCAGGCAAATAAAGCCTCATAAATAGTTAAATGTCAAATATCAGGATTTGTTCTAGACCCTAGAGACGTAGTGACTAGCTATATAGCAGCATAGTGGGTTTGTGAAAATACGAACATGACAGAACTGTCTGACAACTTCAGCTGAGTCAAGTACCATGTCGGTTCAGTCAGGTGCCATACAATCCTAGACAAGTACCATTGAAAACTTAGCTAAAAAGATCAAATGTTACACTGATCTTTCAGCATGTGGAGACAGACTGCTCCATTATCTGAGGAGTTGTGAATGGTGCTGAACATTGTGCAATCATCACTACTTCTGATCTTATGATGGAAGGAAGATCATTGAGGGAGCAACTCAAGATGGGCCAAGTTCACTATTCTGAGGAGCGCCTGTTCGGATGTCCTACGGCTCAGATGATTAGCCTCCAACAGCCATAATCACCTTTCTTTGTGCTACATGTGACTTTGAACCAAGGAGAATTTCCCCCAATTCCCCAGTGACCCTAATATTAGTAGTGTTTGATGCCACACTCAGTCAAATACTGCCTTGATATCAAAGACAGTCAGTCTCACCTCACCACTGGAAAGCACCTTGTTTGTGTCTGGACTTCAATAAGTTTGGAGGAACCCAAAGGACTTGCTTTGTAAGTGCTACTTGATGGCACATTTGACAACTCCCTTCTATCACTTGGCTGACAACTGAGAATAGATTGGTGGGGCAGTAATTAGTCAGATTGGATTTATCCTACTTTTTGTGAACAGGAGATACCTGGGAATTTTCTACATTATCAGGTGGATGTCAATACTCTAATGGAATAGTTTGGCTAAGGGCATGACGATTCTAGAGCATACGTCTTCAGCAATATAGTCAGGATGTGGCCAGGACTCATTGTCTTTGCTTGTTTCACTGTGCTGAGCTGTCCCTTTATGTGATCTGGGGTGAACGGAATTAGCTGGCATTAATGAAATTACCTTCCTCCACATGGTCTGAGGTGGTTCATTCCTTCAACACTTTTTGCTGCAAATCCTGTTTTTTCACTGATGTTTGGGCTCCAATATCATGCAAGAAGGGACTGTTTGTGGATCTTCCTCCTCCTCCTGCTGTCACCTGTTTAATTATCCGCCACCATTCATGACTGGGTCTGGTAGGACTGCACATCTTAGATCTACTCTGTTAGTTATGGGTCAAGTTAAGATTGTGGGTGTTTGGCAATACATAGTGGATTATATACATTACAATACATCAAAATAATATTTCTAGAGGGATAAAGCATATTGTTGAATTTTACCGTTACTTTAAGCGGTTGCTCCTTCTTAGAACAACACTGTCTTAATGCTGGTTCACCACTAAATTCCTGTCATTATTCAGTGCTCTCATGCGTAACAGTGGCTCAAAGCAGGAATTTATTTTAGTAACAGGTACCTTTTAAATGCGTCATAAAATAATTAAGGTAAAACGTAATAAAATTATGCTGTAATTTGACCTTCATTCCTTTATATAGTAGGTTACTATTAGAAACATCTCACCATTAAAGACATTTGTAAATATCTTTTTGAAAGAAATGTGAACTGCTCTTTAGAGCATTTGAGTTGAAATTTAGTGAACATGCAATGTGATTCAGGCATTTTAAGTAGCTCACTTTTGTTTTTCTTGCAGAAAATTGACCATTTTGCAAGTTGATTTAAAAGAGAAATCAGAATAAATCTATTGGTCTGTTTATCCACTGCCTCAGACTGCTGCAAGCAGGCAGCACTGCTGGCGAGTGACGTGGCTCCACGCTAAATGAAATGCAGTAACCACGGTACAGTAAAAACAAACACCTACTTTCCAGCTTCAGTAACAAGAGATACCTTACATGAGCAAACACTAAGCAACAGTAAGCATCGCAGGCTATAGGAATAGCTTGTTAGTCGAATACACTGCCAAACATGAAAAATAAGAGATGAAATTTTATGCATGTATTTTCTTGACAAGTGCATGACAGCTCCAAATGCGTGATATGAATATAATAAATCTACGCCATGCAAGAATATATATTAGCAGATCTCCCATGGGCTGTTTTATCAAGAGTTGGAGGGTGATGCCTTTTGACGTCATAGGGGTCAGTAAGCCCTCCAACAGCTATTCCCCTCCCCCTCCCACATCCTGCAAAAGAGTTGAAGGCATCTCACTATGCATCTCTTCTACACCCTCCCACTCAACAAGTCATCTGTCTCTTTTCTCTTTCAACAGGTTCTTCCCCCACCAACGATATAGCACTCAAATCATGATTTTTCTCTTCTTGCTCTCTCCATCTCATTCCAATACTACAGGATATCTCTCGTTCAAGAACATCTCTCCTTTGGCATTCACTAACGGAGTTGATCAATTCCACTCCAAAAGGATCTCCTTTCCCGTCCGACGCCTTTATGGTCTTCAAAAGGATTTTAATCCTTCACCCAAAATATGTGTTGGAATACCGTGGAAATTGAGCATACATACACATAAAGTGGTTGCTAGTTACATCAGTGGTTCTCTCTTTTGTCAGGTTGTGTCCCATTACAAATTTTGTCAGAAGTAACTCCACTGAAACATTTATAAAACCATTCCCCTCCTCTAGTTACCAATATTAGTACCAGATTGAAGGTTAGTAAATAAAATGATACTATGCTTAACAGATATCTTCATATCCTTATTGATCACAGGTGAGGTTCCAGAGGACTCGAGAATAGCCAATGTTGTTCCCTTGTTTCAGAAAGGAAGCAGGGACAATCCAAGAAATTATAGAACAGTGAGCCTGGCATCAGTGGTGTGGATGCTTTGGGAGAAGATACTGAGGGAGAGGATATATCCATATTTGGAATAAGATTGACTAGTTAGCAACAGGCAGCACGGTTTTATACAGTGAAGATCATGCCTCATCAATTTGATTGAATTTTTTGAAGAGGTGATAAAGATAATTGATGGGAGAAGGGCCGTGGATATGGTTTATATGGACGTTAGTAATGCGTTTGACAAGGTCCCACATACAGACTGGTACAAATATTAACATCACATGGGATTTGGAGTGGGCTGGCTAGATCGGTACAAAACTAGTTTGGTCATAGAAGACAGAAAGTAGCAGTGGAAGGGTGTTTTTCAGAATGGAGACCTGTAGCTAATGGTGTGCTGCAGGGATCAGTGCTGTGTCCTTTGTTGTTTGTAGTATATGTAAATGATCTGGAGGAAAATATGGATGGTCTGATTAATAAGTTTGTGGGTGAGACGAAGATTGGTGGAGTTATTGATAGTGGCGAGAATGTGAAAGAATACAATGGGGTATAGATAAATTGGAGATTTGGGCACAGAAATGGCAGATGGAGTTTAATCTGGACAAATGTATGATGATGCATTTTGGAGGATCAAATTTAGTGCGAATTATACCGTAAATGGTAGATTCATTTGGAACATTAATATAATAATTAGATGGATCTGGACGTGAAGTTCCACAGTTCCCTAAAGCTGGCAACACACGTGGCCAAGGTGATTAAGAAGGCATATAGTATGCTTGCTTTCAGCAGCCACATCATTGAGTACAAGAATTGGGAAATAATGTTGCATCTATATAAGACATTGGTTAGGCCGCATTTGGAGTACTGCATGCAGTTCTGGACACCACACGATCAGAAAGATGTGGAAGTTTTGAAGAGACTGCAAAGAAGGTTCACCAGAGTGTTGACTATGAGAAAAGGTTGAATAAACAAGGATTTTCACTGGAAAGATGGCAACTGAGGGGAAACTTGATAGAGGTCTACAAAATTATGAGAATCTTTGACAGAATGAATAGTCAGAGGCTTTCTCTTCCAAGGATGGAAGTGTCAATTACATGGATGCACAGATTCAAGGTGAGAGGGGATGTTTCAGGGACATGTGCAGCGGAACTTTTTCACATAGAGTGGTGGGTACCTGAAACGTACTGCCAGAGGAGATGGTGGAAGTAGGCACGTTGGCAATATTTAAGAAGCATGGATACATAAATAGGGAGGGAGTCAGGGGATTATGCCCCGATTAAGTGCACAAGTTTTTTTTTTAGTTTAGTTAGGGCATCGTGATTGGCACAGGCTTGGAGGACCAAAGGCTTGTTCTGTGCTGTACTTTTCTTTCTTCTTTATTTTTGATATGGGGATTGAACATGAAAGTAGAGAGGAAGTCAAAGGACTGGGTTTCCTTTTTAGTGATTTTACAGGATGTGGGTGTCTCTAGCTGGGCCAGCATGCATTGCCCATTCTTAACTGCCCTCCATTTTAGAGTCACATGTAGGCCAGAATTAGGTAAGGATGGCAGATTTCCTTCTCTAAAGAACATTAGTGAATGAGATGGGCTTTTACAACAGTTGACAATGATTTCATGGTCATCATCATTTTAATTCCATTTTGTTTTTGACTGAATTCAAATTTTACCATCTGCCATGCTGGAATTCAAACCCAGGTCCACAAAGCTTAACTCTGGTCTCTGCATTATTAGTCCAGTGACAATACCATCATGTACCGTTTCTTCATAATGGTTTTATTAAATGGCAGAGCAGCCTTGAGGGGCCAATGACAATGTGTGAATGACCAGAGAATTTGTTTTAGTGTTGTTGAGGGGCTAAATCTTGCTCCTATTTCTTATGTTCTTAGCAGAGACTGACCACATGGCAGACGTACTTACATTGATCTCAGCAGCAAATGAGATGTAAGGTGTCCAAACTATTCTGAAATACACACTGCTCTTTCATTTCAAGTCCATTTTCTACTGAGCTCCTTTCTCCACAATTTAAGGATTATCTTCTCATCAAACAGTTTTAAATTCAGTAATTGCACACTGTAGACTTGTGATAATATGGACACCAGTCCACACAGAGGACAGACTCAAGTGTCTAGACAAACTGAAGAAATGTTATTAAAATATATACTGTGTTGAAAAGTTGTAAAATTATTTTTCAAATGAATGGTTTAATTAATATTCTCTTCATTATATCTTCTTTTTCTGTGAATAATGGCAGTGAATTGAAAGATGCTTATGTCCTTGTAACCATTAGAAAATATCACAGATTATTACTATGCCGTACAAATAATGCAATGACCAATGTTCGACATTATTATCCTTCCCAATACCTTCTAAGATTAGCTATGAATGATAGTTGTACATTTATACAGATATTATTAGATAAATAATTAGCTTACAAGAAATAGGAGAAATAGGCCAAAAATACCCATCGAGATTGCTCTATCATTAGGCCAAACTCAATATATTTCATTTGTGAGGCAATTTCCACTCAGCTGTGCTGTTGTGCCTGGAATCCAGGGAGGGGAATTGTTGATTTAGACAAATTGCTCACTGTGGTGAAGGGTTGAAATACCAGGGGACATGAGATAAAAATGAGGAAGTTAGAAGTAAGAGAAGTGAAGTAAAACTTTATCACCCAAATAGAAAGAGGTGTTTAGTAAGTTATCAAGAAGCCAAGATTTGCTATTTCCAACCCTGTCTGATTCTGTCCTTGCAACAACTCGTTTGTTGCTGGAACTCTTATCTTTCTCTTTGTTACCTCTAGGCATGACTATTCCAGTGCATTCCTGGTTGCTCTCCCATGTTCTACCCTCAATGAAATTTAGTTAATCCAGAGCTCTCCCTGCTCTAACTTGCAAAAAATTTGTTCACCTATCATGTCTGCATTGAGCAACAGTGACTCCCAGTCAAGTAATGCTTTGATTGTTAACATTCTCATTCTTTTTTTAAAAATTCCTTCATGGCCTCACTCCCCCCACTCATCTTTTTTTTGTGCAATTTCCTTCAGCCCCACAGCTCTCCCAGTGAGCCGTGCTCCTCTTGAACACCGCTGATTTTAATCACTCCACCATTGGCAACTATGCTTTCAGCCCTTGAATTCCAAAGTTAAACCTCTCCGCCTCTCTTTTCTCCTTCAACCTGTAACCATAGTTTTAGTCATCTGCTCCAGTATTTCCTTAAAATGATTCAGTATGGCTTGCACTACAATCCTGCGATGAAGTGCCTTGGGAAGTTTTGCTATGAAGGTGCTGTTTAAATATAACTTATTACAGTAAAAATAAGATCAACTTACATTTCAAAAAAACAAAAGGCTGGAGGGATGTTTTGGGGGTCAGTTGTTTTGTTTGTGGTTTAGTTGATAAAAATAGGGAAAAGTTTGAGACATGAAAGCTTATTTCTGTTCCTAAAAATTCCCAATTGTCGTGTGGTTCTTAGTAGTTTACAGGAAATTAAGTTACAAAACAATCTACAAGTTTAACTGGATACGGCTGTGCAGTTAGAAACCCTGTTACCCACTTATCAGGCAGAAGCCAGGAAACATGTTTTCTTCACACACAATTCTCAACTACAAGAGATGCATATTCTTCAGGAAAAAGTAGGAATTAAGGATTTCATAGATGTATTAGAAGAAAGCATGTTCTTAATATTTCCAAATATACTGTGAAACAGCTGCGACAAGTGTTGTGTCATTTTGATTGTATCAAATATAACAAATGTACTTGTAATCAAATCAAACAAATCTACAATTAGATCAGGGAATGACAACCATTTCAAGTACTGTCTTCTAAAGGGTAATTAGAACTACAAAATCAGAGGTGCATCCTACACAGTACCTTCAGTCAATTGTGTGATATAAGAAACATGCTGCTACAGCAGCAGCTTCAATTTACATATCTCGTAAAGGCTTTCAAAAGCTTGTTCTATGTCAGTTTGTAAGCATATGATAACATGGTTGTTTTATTTGGATACACAATGATCCCAAACATCAGCTTATTCATAAAAGACAATTCAAAATGCAGAACGATGATAATAGTTGTTTACTGTCTGGTAAAATGTGTTAAGATTGAAAGTACACATTTTTCTCCTGCGACAATCTTTTCAGAAGCCTTGATTAGCTTGTGTGTATTTTGAATTGTGATGTTAAAGAATACATGGAGTAATAGTTAAGATGCCTTGTTTATCCCATTTAAACAAATAGGAGTTACTGATGTGAAGAATAAAGCACAGTATGTATTTGACTATATTGTTTATTGTACATTCTGTTTATACTGTACCAAGCAAGCCTATTGTTTACAATTATCCCCATGACTGGCTGTTGTAAAGGGTGCTGTAATATTTCCCGAGATGCTGAATGGCACATGACTGACTGCATTTTGAATGATCTTTCTCAGCTTACATTAAGTTAGGATAGTTCTGGGAAAGGAAGCTTGATTTCAGTTGCCACAGAAAAAAACAAGTCAGCATTTAGAAAGGTCACATTTAGGTTAAGGGGAATAGACTAGATTACACCTTCTGTTCCTTACACTTCACCACCAAACCAAATCACTCAATTCTACCTATTTTCTAAAAATTGCATCAGCAAAATTCCAAGGGTTTTTTTTGTCCAAAACATCCTACTTCACATTTTGTTTCTGCAGAATTTTGAACTTTTTTCTTTCCTTTTCTGTCGAACACCTACAGACATCCTAAGGTACAGTTTATTTGACAAATAGGACCCCAACCATACCTTCCCCTATGAGATATTTTTCCTGAACCTTCACAGTTAGTGTCAGGGTGATACTACAGCCAATTCCAGTCAATCTTTGTATAATGCACTAAGGCTTTCTTTAGGCTCCAAGCCAAAAAGCTATTGTCGGTGTGGTGATTTGCATCATGCTGTACCATAATCATAAATTCTTAACACAGATTTTGCCATAGGCAGTGAACAAATAATATTTCTTTTTCGTTACACTTACAGCAGTAACCTTCTGTGGGATTTTGAGCAATAATTTACAGCCATTGATTGCCTGAAATGGATTGATACCTTCCGTACAGCACGCCTGCACAACTAATCAGATTGGAGAATCCTTTCATAGAACATAGAACATAGAACATTACAGCGCAGAACAGGCCCTTCGGCCTTCGATGTTGCGCCGACCAATATAAAAAGCAATGCCCCTCCAAACTAAACCATTCCCTTCTCTTCCATATACTTATCAACTAATCTCTTAAACGCCACCAAACTTGGCGCATCTACAACTACCGCAGGCAGGGCATTCCACTCCCGAACCACTCTTAATCCACCCTTTCAAGAGACATGTGAAGTCTGAATCAGGAAGTTGTTAGATTATTTAATTCAATGTTAAAACATATGCAAACAATTAAATGCAGAGAGGGAAAGAGAAATGGGAGCAAAGAGATGGGGTATCCTTTTGAACCTCTTGTTTGTTAGCACTTTATTCAACCTTGTCAAGATCCAGCTTCCCTCCCCTTGGTGTTCTCTCTGCCTCATCAAACTCATCCACTTCCTTGTATCTGTGCCTATGATCATGCACCCTTGCCCTTCTGTCCCCTCCCCCACTCTTGCACAACCCTCCTTCTCCATTTCCCCTCTTGTCTTCATCAGACCATCCCCTCACTTTGCATCTCACCCCGGGTTAATCTTTGGTCCACTTGGTGGCCCAAAGCGTATCACAATTAAAGATCTTAAGCAGCCAATTAAGGGAGAATTGAGGGCCACTGCCTGTTTGGCTTCAATTTTGGGAGTGGGAAGTCTGGCAGACAAGCCTGATTAAGTTTAAGGTAGGAAGATGAAGGGATGGATACACACAGTGCATCATTAGTCCCCTTCACAGTCGGGACCTGTCCAACATCTGAACCCCCTTCCCCTTTACCTCCCATCTCCCAACTGAATGTCCCCTCATCCCAATCCCTAACCTTTTGAAAACAACCTGCACTCTCATCACTCACCCTGTACTCTTGAATCCCCTTTCATGCCTCGCAGTGAGACCCCCAGACTTACCTTTGTCCTGAGTTCTTGGTGCTCAAAGTGTGAGGACTGTTAGAGTGGCAACCACTCGCAGGGTCAGCACAAAACAATAATCTCACCTTGGGGGTTCAAAGAATAGTTACGAACTATTCAAGCTTCTTCTTATGGTATAAGATGTCTACTGCACTCCTTTGTGAGATAATAATTTATTATACAAATGTTCTACTTTGTTCCTAGAGATTAATATTGGCTGAAACTTAATGTATCCATAAAGTTTTCCTCTACATTTTAACTGAGGCATTTACGTATTTTAACATCTGTCAACAGAGAAATAGTTATATAAAAGTGATGAATGTTCATCATCTGCATTGCTGACAGCAATAACGAGCTTTTTCCCATTTAAATTTTGGGGAAATAAATGAGTTGTCTGTGCCCACATTTGGTTCAGCAGTATGTCTTAATTGCTATTTGTGGCAGTGGAACATTCTAATTTTTAGATTTTATATGAACTCTGTAGTTGGGATTTTATACTGGGTTGGGCTATAATACCAGGACAATCTCGCAGTGGCTCTGTCAGCTTGCTCCGCAGTGACAGCAAGCAATACCTTTAGCTAGCTTGAGGACAGACATTGCCCTTGTTTGGGCAGGAAGTCCCTCCTGTGAGACATACCAACCAGTCAAATGACTGACAGCATTATGGTTCCAGTGGTCTCACTGGGTTCGGCTTTACATGCCCCATTGAAGGGTGAGGGAGATGGGTGACTAGGATAGACAAGCCAGGGTGAGAGGAGAAACACAGCGGGGAGAACCTCGGATGGTCCTAGGAATTGTACTTGACACTAGCCTTCATCTCCCACAAGTTAAATCCCAGTAGTGAAGGGAAGAGGCCCTCATTAAGGAGTCTTCAATTGGCTCATGGATGCCCCCCCAACTGTTGGGAAAATTGCGACTGGACCAAGGCAAGGTGGGTAGGCATTGCATTGTGCTCCCCTGCCTGTCAACTCATCAACTGAATTCAATTGAAATTCCATTCACCTGATGAAGAAGCTGCGCTTCAAAACCTATTGGCTTTTGCTACCAAATAAACCTGCTGAACTTTAACCTAGCATTCTGAGACTTCTTACTATGTTTACCCCAGTCCAATGCTGGCATCTCCACATCATGCCAACTCATCACCAGGAGGCATAAAGTTTAGCCCTATGATACAGTGATGAATTTCTTATGCCTGCCATTTCAATATACCTGGTCCAGAATTCTTATCTAGTCTGACCTATTTGTGATTCTCGACTGACAGCACTGTGTTTGACTCAACAATCCACTTCTGAAGTAAATTGTTACTGGAACTGTTACTCACTTCCAGGGCAATTTCAGATGGGCAACAGATGCTGGCCTTACTAGCGATGTCCACATCATATGAAAGGATAAAGAAAATTGACTTGGAAATCTCCAGACATCTAATAAAGCAACATCATTTTCTGCCAGGCTACATAAAGAAACACTCGGCCACAAAGCACCAACGATCAGATAGACTGTCACCCAAATAGTCATAAACAGAATTGTTTGAGTATAAGGAAGCCACTTGGCCCATCATGTTTGCACTGGCTCTCTGAAGGAGCAGTGTCATTGGTACCATTCCCCTGCCTTCTCCCAACAATCCTACACATTCCTTTTTTTTTCCAGATAAAAGTCAAATTCCCTTTTGAGTGATTTGAGTTAAACACGCTCCATCATGCTCTCAGGCATTCCAAACCTTGAGCACTTGCTGCCTGAAAAATTTTTCTTAGGTTGGTTTTGCTTCTTTTGCTAATTACTTTAAATCTATGTTGTTTTCTTCTCAATCCTTTTACAAGCAGAAATATTTTCTCCCTATCTGCTCTGTCTGGACCCCTTGTAGTTTTGAATACCTCTATAAAATCTCCTCAGATTTTCTTTCTTAAAAGAAAACAGTAACAACCTATCTCTATAACTATTTATCCCCGTGAATTTTTTCAGTAACTCTTCTGTGGAGGGTGTCTGGCTCTGAGGTCATTGAAAATTTGCACACTTTGTGCTGTGCAAATCCACCTAATCTTACTTGTGCTTTGCAATATTAAAATTTATCAAGTACGTTGGGGATGATCTTACCAGAATTTGGCAATGTATTGGCTCTGGTGAGAAAAATGGTGTACAAGTTGGTTTCCTCTCCAGATCTTACCACACTCCATCAAAAAAAAAACAGCTGGGTGAATTTCACCCAGCAAAGCCCAGCTGCACTGAGGTCAGAGGACCATGTTGAAAAGGTACTCCGATCAGAACATGAATGATTCTCTTTCTCAGGCTAACATGGAGGTTTCAGCAGCTCTCTCTCACCCCTCATGCTGTTCAGATTCGGCAATTCTCCGCCACCGCAGTCAGTGCCACCAACCCCCTCTTCCTTTGGAACATCAGACCCCTTCCCCCCGACTTCTCATCCATGCAGTCAATACTGGCACTTCCCCCACCAAAAGCTATCATCACACCCCCAGTCCCACATCCGCTCCTGACTCCACCACATACAAATACACCCAATCTATCCCAAACAGGCTTACAATAGGGTCCTTCTTTGGCACTCCTCTTGGCATTGGTTGGCACTGCGTGGCCATGTTCCTCTCTCTGTGGGGGGGCTATACTCACCTTTGGATCCCTGGGTGGCGGGGGATCACCTCAACAGGTTCATCTGTGAGTGAACTTGTTGTTAACTGCACCAATGTGTGAATTATGGCGGTGGCGAGGGGGTGTCAGTTAACCATATTGAAATGCATTTAAATGTACATAAATTAGGATGATACCCATTGTGGGTGTGAATCAGATTACATTGTCAGTGAGGGGTGGTGAAAATCGGCAATTGCAATCTTGCTGTAAGACTCATGACTTCCAGGTTTTGCTGGATTTTGAGCTCTGCCAGTGGATCTGGCACATGGTGAGAGTGGGCTCAAATCCTGCCCATAGTTTCTGTACTACATTTTCAGCTTTTCATGAAAGATTAAATATTAAGGCTGATTATCAGAAAGCAATTGTAATAGATTAAGATAATCTTCATCTTTTTGTTATTTCTCTTTAGTATTTGTCAGTGTTTATGACATATCTGGGGGAATTTGCTTGGATAAGTTACGGTGACAGGCAACGTGAGGGATTTTAAGATGCAAAATTGATATAAATGGATTTTTGAGACATCCGACTTTGATAACCCTGCACTGATTCAACTGCCCATGCTGTTTCCTGTGACAGTATCAATAGCACTACTTAGTTAAACAAATCTACTAAAAAAATCAAAACCAGCAGAAGTGAGAAGGCATTAAAATTCATTATTATAACTGTTTAATAATATTTAATCTTCTAGCTTGGAAACTATTTCCAAAAAAAAAGTATTATTTTAGTAAAACCTAAAATCATTCAAAATGAGTGTATTTTTTCACAGACACTAAGCTTCTCACAGAAAGGGAAAGATACTAAAAAGTTCTTGGAAAACACTTCTTCCCGAAGGCGCAATTATTTGTCTGTTTGGCTCAAACCCACTTTTTCCTCACTGCTAATCCAATTTCATTTGTTGAAGTGCTTTTGAATAGTTTTGACTTTTAAAGAAACGTGCCGATAAGTCAAAAGTAACCTGACAAAACTGCCATTCTTTTGGAATGCTTATAGCATTTAAGGCCAAATTTATAATCTTAAAAAAAAATTAAGCACTAACCAACTATCAGCAAATCAAAGTCCTCTTTTACCTTGTCTTCTTGGCTCAGTGGCTATATTTTCACCTCTGAAGCAGAAGCAGCAGACGGCAATCTTGAGCACATTATCCAAACTGGCACTTCTATGTAATATTGAGGAAATGCTGTATTGTTAAAGCCTTCTGGATTACATGTTAAACTAAAGCCTAATCTTTCCACTCAGGTGGGCACAAATGACCCATGGCTACATTTCCCTGAGCAAGACATTTCTTTGAATGTCTGGACCAATAATTATCCCTTGACCAATATCTTTAAGACAGGTTCTCAGGTCAATTCTCTCAAGGCTGTTTTTGGGATCTCATCATATACAACTTTCCCAACATTATTTATTTTAAAGCATTTTAGAATGATTTAAGTACATGAAAGGAAATAAATGGAAGTTTTTCCTTCCTGGTATCTACATGGCATGCCGAACAAATGAGATCACATGTCAATCACTGAAGCAAGTTTGCAGCCAGAGGTACGTGCGCTACCAAGAGAATGGTATTTCATAGCCGACCTACAGTACCCCTTTATGGGCATAATCGCACAATCAAAAGTTATCAGTAGTCTCTATGCCAGGTTAACAAGTTGTTTTATAGGATCTCAATGAAGACATTACTTGGAAATTCCTCAGAACTGCAGACTTGAAAGTGAATGAAAGTGAACTTATCCTAAACAACATCTGTTATGCATTGCAAAACAGAAATTGTTAAGAATTAATGATTATCAAATATCAAAATACATGGCAGCAGCTGCCATATAACAGATGTCATTTTACTGAAGGAGGACATACTTGTATTAAAAGTAATTCACTCGGCTGATTCTTGGGAAATGGAGTTTGTCTTACAAGGGAAGGTTGAGTAGGTTGGGCCAATACTCAATTTAGGAGAATGAGAGATGATCTTACTGAAATATATAAGATTCTGAGGGGAGTTAAAAGGGTCGATGATGCAGACTACCTCAGAAAATTCGACTTGAATTTTCTGTACAAAACTCTAGTGCGGCTGCACTTGGAGTATTGTGGTCCCCACATTATAAGAAAGATGTGGAGGCATTGGAGAGGGTACAGAGGAGGTTTACCAGGATGTTGCCTGGTATGGAGGGCAGGTCTTATGAGGAGAGGCTGAGGGATTTGAGGTTGCTTTCGTTAGAAAGGAGGCGGCTAAGAGGGGACCTTATCGAAACATATAAGATGATTAGAGGTTTAGATAGGTGGACAGTGATAGCCTTTTTCCTAGGATGGAGAAAGCTAGCACGAGGGGACACAGCTTTAAATTAAAGGGTGATAGTTATAGGACGGATATCAGATGTAGGTTCTTTACCCAGAGGGTGGTTAGGGAGTGGAATGCCCTGCCTGCAGCAGTTGTAGATGCGCCAAGTTTGGTGGCGTTTAAGAGGTTAGTAGATAAGTTTATGGAAGAGAAGGGAATGGTTTAGTTTGGAGGGTCATTGCTTTTCTCATAATTGGTTGGCGCAACATCGAAGGCCGAAGGGCCTGTTCTGTGCTGTAATGTTCTATGTTCTATGAATTCCCCGCATGTGAGGATCTGGAACCAGGAACACAGCTTCAAAATAAGAGAACTTCTGCTTAAGACAGAGATGAAGAATTTCTTCTCTTGGAGGGTTGTTAATGTTTACAATTCTCTGCCCCAGACAGCATTGGACACTGGATCATTGAATATATTCAAGGCTGAGTTAGACAGATTTTTGATCCAAAGGAAAGTCAAGAGTTAAGAGGGCAAACGATGCTCCACAATAGGGAATACATTACAATGTTACTGTATATGTGGGAGAAAACAAAACCATGTTTTAAAAGAAAGAAACTCGATGAAAGACAGCTATTATATGGTTTTTGTAATTTGTGGTTGCAAACTGGTAATCACTCTCAGCATTGAAATACCTTAAAAATAAATTCACTTTAGTTCTTCCAGGTTGAGGTTAATCCAACATTTCCAGTACACTTTTACACATTCCAGTCTAACTTTTCACACAATCATAGAATGGTTACAGTAGAAAAGATGTTAAGCCAAGTGGCCCAAGACCACAAGAAACTACAAACGATCATGAATGTAGCCCAATCCATCACGTAAACCAGCCTTCTATCCATTGACTTTGTCTATACTTCCTGCTGCCTCAGCAAAGCAGCCAGCATAATTAAAAAAAATTCCCTCACCTTGTTTCCACCTTCGTCCTTCGGGAAAAAGATAGAAAAGTCTGAGGTCACGTACCAACTGACACAAGAACAGCTTCTTCCCTGTTGCCATCAGACATTTGATTGGATCTACCTTGCATTAAGTTGCATAGGGTTTTTCAGGTATTTCTCTATATCCTAGCTACATTCTGCACTCTCTTGTTTTCTTTTCTATAAATGGTATGCTTTGTCTGTGTAGTGCACAAGAAACAATACTTTCCACTGTATGTTAATACATACGACAATAATAAATCAAATCAAGTCAAAATGAAGACATCATATTCATAACTCTCAATGTAGGCTGTGTTTTTGTGGAATCTTCTGGAACTTTCTAATGTTTTAAAATGGACACTCACAAGATGGCCACCAAGAGTTAGGTGACTTTTGTTCATATAATTGCAGACTACCTCAAACTTTCGGAAAGTTCTATTGAATTACCTTGGGCGAGAACCTCTCACTTGAATACACATACACAGGCAATATACTTTTGTGGAATTCACACCCACCATTGTTCAAGGTTTACACCAAATACAAATTCAATGGACCTCTAGACTTTATGGGTGTGATTTGTTGCTCTTGCCAACAGTGGACATCATCACAGGTGGACAGGAACATTTGTAAAATGGCCAAATGTCAATTGACAATTGACTGGGAAATCCTAGCCTATATCTCCAACTTGCAATTTAATAAAAGAGAGCTGGTGAGACTGGTTATCCATTAGTTAAGTGAGAAAGACCACCACACATCTCCTATTGCTAAGTGACGTTTTTGGATTTACAAGTCATTCTGGCTAGACAATAACAGCTTTGGTCATATGACTAAAACTTGCGTTATCTAAAAAACCCAGGAAAAGACTTGAAAATTATGTACATAAACACTATAAAGGCAACAGTTAGAGAAACTGTACCATTAAATTTGTCTTCTAAGAACCTGGAGGCTGGAAGATTTCTAAAAGCCTCTCAGTCTATACTTTAATTGACCTGTTAAGAAATTGAGCTCCACAATACAAAGATCACAAGTGCTTAACTTCATGATGTGCTGAACATTCATCTCTTCAGGAATCTTACTATAAACCTACCATCTGACTCCAGCTATCTGAACTCATTTAAACTACAATTCAAGAGTGAAAAGACTACCTTCTTCACCAGGCCCATAAAAACTGTTTTCCTACAGCAAGTTCAGCGTGTGAATTATGAATTATTTCTTTGTTTACAGGATGTAAAAGTGCTCTATTCCCATTAATAATATTTTTCCTCAACTGCGTGTGTGTATGGGTACTGAGTAACAGATGCAGCATTTAGACTAAATGAGGATGACTAAATTATCCTCGAGTTGAACCCACTAAATTCTCTGCTAGTTCTTTAGAAACACACACAATTACCTTTCCAAAAGAATGACAGTGATTGCAAACACTAAGGGAAGGAAATTGGGGGTTTGAGGTTATTGTTCCTCCCATGTCCATAATAGAGACTGCAACCCATCACATCCATGTCACCAAGAGCAACTTACCAAGTTCCATTAATTCACTTTTTCCCCACAACTCCCCACACACAAATAGTGGGTGTCGTCTGATTCTCAACTCTGTGGAAACAGTTTCTCTCCGCCTATTCTATCTGGACCCCTCATGATGTTGAACACCTCCATCAAATCTCCTCTATTCTTTCCTTCCCCAAGGAAATTGGCCCCAGCTTTTTAAAACTATTGACATAACTGAAGTTGCTCATCACTGGTGACATTTCCATGAATCTTTTCTGCACCCTGTCTGATGCCTTCACATCCTTCTTAAAGCATTGCACCCAAAACTGAATACTCCAGCTGAGGCTGAACTAGCATTTTGTGCAGCCTTATCATTACTCCCTTGTGTTTGTATATTTTGCTCGAGCTATAATGCCCAGGATTCAAATTGCTTTATTAACTGCTTTCGCAACCACCACTATCACATTAACTGTGCACATAAAGCCTCAAGTCTCTCTGCTCCTGCACAATCTTTACAATTGTACCTTTTATTTTATATTGCCTCTCCTCATTCTTTCTACCATAAGAACCACCACCCACTTCTCTGCATTAAATTTTATCTACCACTTGTCTGCCCATCTCATCAGCCTAACTGTGTGCTTTTTGAAGATCTGCAATATCCTCTTTGGAGTTCACAATACAGATACTTCCAAACTTGATGTCATCTGTAAATTCTGAAGTTATGCACTGAACATGCAAAGCTAGGTTATTAACATATAACAGGAAAAAGGCAGACTTATGGGCAAGGCCAATTTATAATTTATATCTTTCTCCAGTCCAAATAAACAACTGTTCATCACTTCTCTGTTCCCAGTCACTGAGACTATTCTGGATTGATGTTGCTATTATTCTGTTTGTTCATGAGTTCTAACTTCTCTAACTTTATAAAATGGTTTTTGGAAGTATATCACATCAATTACATTTAGTCTCATCATCTCTCTGTTACCTCTTGGGCTGCTCAAGTAACTTGTACATGTAACCAACACTGCAATAACCTTTGTGTGTTTTACTCTTTATTACGACTACACAAGCAAGGCAAAGTCTTCAATGAACATAAAAACTTTGATAAAAAGTCTGAAGTGACATTATGAACAGAATCACAGCTTTTGAATCCTGCTTCTTGGTTTCCCGGCCAATATGGTACATTGACAACCTATGTCTGTGAATAGAAGGATTTTTATTTCAGGTTACAGAGATAGTAGATGTCAGAATAGCTGGATTGTGAATTAATTCTAGAGGCTTCAGCAACCACAACAGTAGAAATAAGATATCAGAAAACTGTCCCGTCATTCATTGCTTTTCCTGCCACCACTCACTCAGTCAGTCTCACTTGCTGCCTCCTGCCTGGGTGATCAAGCATATCCCCACCTAAGTGCCTGTGGAAACAATTTCTTAAGGGTCCCTAAAGCTCAGAAATGCTGCATCTTTGCTGTGGCAGTAGAAGCATGAACAGCCAGTTGCCTGTTCTGCTGAAGTCACAGGGTTAACATCACGCAGAGGTAACTGGAAAAGGAATAAAATCTCTTCAGTTGTGCAAGGGAATTCACTTGGGAAATCATAAACATGTCAACATGTTAAGTTATTACAAAATGTAAATGAATCATGCATGTTATTTCAAGTTAGTGAAGGCATTTGGCCACCGAAAAGAGCAGATTCATCATTGTGCTGTTGTCTATGTCCAATGGGACAAAGCTTAAGCCAGTGGAGATATTCAAGAGTAAAACAATCCCAAAGTGATTCCCAAGAGGAATTGTCATCCACTTTTATCATAAAGGATGATTTGAAGAAAAGGTTTCAAAATGTAGATGGAAAGTTTGGAGTTTCTGCCCTATAAAGAAAAATATGTTCTCTGGGACACGATCGGATGCCTATTCTGAGAATTACCACCTTGGTGTACATCTGGGTATGGGAAAAAGATTGGAAATGGAAACATGATTAGATCACATCTTGTTCATGATACAATTTTATTGAAGTTAGATCACCAAGCGATTTCCATCCATTGGATGTCTCTAAATTGAATAGCATGAGAAAGAAGTGCAATGACTGAATGATTGAAGGAGAGAAGACATTCACCAATGAAGGCAGCGTACCTGACATTAGTAATCCTGTGTGAATAGGTTGTGGAGACCTGGAATGAAATCAGGATGGAGACTTCCATTATATCATTCAAGAAATTTGAGATATTAGAAGAGGAAATGGCTAAAAGTGGCACTGAGGGAGAATTTAGCATAGCCAATGTACCTAACCAGAACACCTTTCAGAATGTGAGAGGACACAGGAGTACCTGAAAATGCAGACATAGGGAAAACTTGCAGACTCTACACAGACAGTGATCCAAGCCAGGAATTGAATTCAGGTCCTTAGCACTGTGAGACAGCACACTAACCACAGTGTCACTCACCATCCTAACTCTTTGAAAATCAAGAATGCACAGGAATCATTCTCTCAGCAGATTCAATGTGGAAATGCTGCAAGGAGCCCCATTGAATGTACTAGTGGCAAGCAGAGAACTTGGTAGAAAATAGCTGAAGATCTATAATTTTGTTTTCAACCTCTCCCTGCTGAGTTCTATAGTAAGACAAGAGGAAAAGATGTGCATACATCATCACCACACCCTTCAATTTCCTAACATTGTCCAATAATCAGAAAGTACAACTTTGACATTTAGTGACTCAGGTCATTGCTTTACAACTTACTGTAGCTATAGAGGAAGAATCTGAACATTCTTTTGAATTACTAACACAATATAGTTTCAACTCAGGCAGCTATGCTCAAGTTCTGCTCAAATTGTTTGCCTGAAAGGCTGCTCTTTTTTAATGACAGCAGGAGTGTTGCATTAAATAAATTTGACTAACCTCAACCTGCCATTTTTTGATGTGGACATTTTTTGATGTACACAAAGCTCTCACAATTCAGCATTTCCTGGCACTAGATTGTTAATTTCACTGACAGATGCCATAAGGCTGGCTAATGTGGAAGACATAGCATGGTTGTTGAGGAGAGTGTCTTCCAAACTTGAACTGAAGGAACATTTATTGATGTACATTTAAAGAGAGCCTTGGGCTGCACCTACCATCTCTGAGTGCTGACAATGGATGTCATTTGTGCAAAGGAGTTCACTCTCTGTGAAAGGTATAACAGTTCAAAATATTACTCAATGGCAGTAGAAAAACATATTGTTAGGATAAATTTAATTTATCATTGTTGGAAAATTCTATCAGGCCACCAAAAGCATTAAAATAGTTGGATTCATGATAAGAACACCATTCACAATTGGATTCTGCCTTCCAAAAATTACCCTTAATGTGCAAACACGAATAGCAGATGGAGTTTAATTTAGATAAATGTGAGGTGATGCATTTTGGTAGTTTGAACTAGGGTTTACTCAGTTAATGGGAAGAGTTACAGAACAAAGAGATCTAAGGGTACATGTTCATAGCTCCTTGAAAGTAGAGTCACAGATAGACAGAGTGTTGAAGAAGATATTTGGTATGCTTGGTTTCGTCTGTCAGATCAATGAGCCCAGGAATTAGGACATCTTGTTGAAGTTGTACAAGACATTGGTAAAGCCATGTTTGGAATACAGTGCACAGTTCTGGTCACCCTATTATAGAAAGGGTATTATTAGATTAGAGAGAGTGCAGAAAAAGTTTACTAGGATACTACCGAGACTTGATAGTTTGAGTTATAAAAAGAGGCTGGATAGCCTGGGACTTTTTTCTTTGAAGTGTAGGAGGCTGAGCAGTGATCTAATAGAGGTCTATAAAATAATGAGGGGCACAGATAAGCTAAATAGCCAATATCTTTTTCCAAAAGTAGGAGAGGCTAAAACTAGAAGGCATTGGTTTAAGGTGAGAGGGGAGTGTTACAAAAGTGTCCAGAGGGGCAATATTTTCACACAGAGGATGGTAGTGTTTGGAACAAGCTGCTAGATGTAGTAGTAGAGGCGGGTATAATGTTGCCTTTTAAAAGCATTTAGATAGTTATATGGATAAGATGGGCATAGAGGGATATAGGTCAAATGCGGGTAATTGGGATTAGTTTCAAGGTTTAAAAAAAGGAGGGCATGGATAAGTTGAGCCAAAGGGCCTATTTCCATGCTGTAAACTTCTGAATCTATAGGCCCGATTTTACCATTTTCATTCTAAGTGCTGAATCTGGGCGTAATGCAGATCTGACTTAGAAATCTGCTTTCAGGCATCCCCATACGCACTCAGCCTGAAAAAAAACATCTCTAGTCCCATTCATCCTGTGAGCAGGGCTTCATGTGGCCGAAATGATCAGAGCTCTGAGCTGTGCATGCGCAGTTAGAAAGAAAAATTTAAAAACTGTGCTTCTGTCAGATTGTTCCCAGGCCACAGAAAGCAGCCCAGGGGCAAAAAGTGGGACATCACTGTCTCCTTATTCTCCCACCCCCACTATCCACATATATTGCTGTTCCCCCTTATCCCTCCTCACTACCCCCACACATTGCTGTCCTCCTTATCCACTTCCCCTACCCAGACCAATTGCCACCCCTGCCCCCTCCAACCCCACCAATCGCTTACAGAATGGCAGTAGTCCCCCTGCCCCCCCACCAGCGATCATCTGCTCTCCCACCAAAGATCCATCTGTTCCCCCCAGCACCAAAAATACACCTTACTTGTCTCCCTCCTTCCCCAACCCCCCATTCCCCAACAATAATCTGGTTTCACTATTCCCCCCACCCTCAGAGGATAGTCTGGACTCACTCACCCTGCCCCCCCCTCCAAAGGAACATCTGACTCACTTCCTCTTCCTCCTCTCCCACCGCCCCCCGCCCCCCCCAACCCAGATAACGATCTGGTCTTCCCCCCAACCCATCCCCCACGCCCAAGTCAGGGAGCCGTTGGAAGCACTGAACATGCTCTTCAGCAGCTGAAACACCCAATTCAGGCTTTTATTTCGCAGGTCCATTACGACGTGGTTCCGGATTGGCAAACGTGGTAGTAAAGGGGAAAATGCTGATAAAGTTGAGCAGGTAGTTCATTAATTCAATTGAAATACACGCGAATGCATTTAAATTGCCGTTGCGCCTGTTTTGGGCACGAAAAAAATCGCTGCCATTCCTGGGTTTTGGTAAAGTGGCAATTTGCTCGGATCACGTTAATGGCCTCCCACTCGACTTTACTGTGTTTTCGCACCCATTTGCAATGGTAAAATTAGGCCCTATGCCTCTATGACAATTTGTGGAAAAAGAAAATAGTGTCAGTTCAAGACACCAGTATTGTCAACTTTCCCTTAATTCAAGAATGATAGCCAATCAGGGTCATATGTTTCTGCCATGGTTCATTTCACTGAACAGGCTGATACTTGACTCGCAAATTCTTGTGCGCATGTGGCAGGATGGTCCATTAAGTAGTGGAATTTAGAGTGCAATATTTCCTTCCTTTTCTTCCCTTCTCTGCCATTAATCTGCCTCAGTGTTAAGAACAAAGAACAAAAAACAGTACGAGAAACAGGCCCTTCGGCCCAACGAGCCTGCGCCGTCACCCCGGTGTTCCCACCTCTACCCGTGATCCCTGTCTATGTTTATAGATCTATGGATTAAAAACCAAATTTGAGACAATTTAGGGAGAATTTGTTTTGCCAATTAGCCTAAGAGCACATCTTTGGATGTGGGAGGAAACCGGAGCACCTGGAGAAAACCCACGCAAGCACGGGGAGAATGCGCAAACTCCCACAGACACAGGCTCGAATCCATGCATCTGCACAGCACAGCAATAGTCACTGAGTTGTCGTGTTGCCCATCAAATGGTTCAGGTCAAGCATACACTGACGACGTGAAGCACTAGGATACTCTCAAAAAATCCTCTCACGACCCATCGCATGTATGCCCCTTGTTAGACAACAAGGTGGACCAAAGCACCTGTAGGATAAAAACAAGTACATCAATATCATCATCTATTTACACACTTCCCAGAGACTCCCAAGGCTCATGATCCCTATTTTAAATCGGTTTCCAAACCCCTCCATTCCCATTCTGTTCATGTGCCCATCTAAATATTTCTTAAATAACTCCAGAGTACCTGCCTCCACCACTTTACTTGGCAGCACATTCCATACCCCCACCACCCTCTTTGTGAAAAAACTCCCTCTAGCATCCAAATTATACCTTCCCCCCCCTCACCCTAAGCCTGTGACCCCTCGTGCTATTCAAGTCCATCCTAGGAAAAAGCTTAACCCTGTTTACTCTATCTATACCCCTCATAATCTTGTACACCTCTATTAGATCTCCATGGTATTGAACTCAAAGCATGATGCATCTTGATGGACAAGTTGCCGCCATTTTGAAACAAATGGTAGCAAGCTTCTCCCAGCCATTAACGCCAATGTTGCCAGACTTTGAGAACTTTAGAGTGTCTTTGTACCCTTTTTTTTGTCCCCCACTGGGATGTTGTCCATCTGAGAGTTCAGAAAACAGGACTTGATGGGGGGGATGCTTTTTAGCCATTCAGGCACTGTCTCATTTAAATTTGCAGGAGATTTGCCTGAATTCAGGAGATGTCAGGGGTAAGTTTTTCATTCAGAGGGTGGTGAATGGGTGGAATCGGCTGCCATTGGTGATGGTAGAGGCGAACTCGCTGGGATCTTTTAAAAGACTTCTGGATGAGTACATGGGATTTAATAGGATTGGGAGTTATAGATAGTTCTATGGCCTGATAGGTATGAATATGATCGGCGCAACTTATGGGCCAAAGGGTCTGTTTGTGCTGTAGTGTTCTATGTTCTATTCTCGTGGAGATGGCTTCAAAAGGACACCGACATTTGTTCTTTGGTCTCCCCATTGAACCAGAGAATGTAGTGGTGACATTGAAGAAATTTCTTCAGTATTTTTATCCACAATTTAAATTTCACTGCAGTTTTGGAGTGTAGTGATGGCAAATTGGTCTGAACAAAGACTTCTGTTGACTTGCAAAGGTCATTATTGTCAAACACTCATTGCTATAGTTTGTAAAAAGCTGAGCTGGAACAGCTGATCTGATGTTGGATTTCCCATCCATAGTGGTCCTTTGACGGTGAAGGCTGCAATGTATGGAAAATATATTCTGAGACATGACAGTGTTATGTGTATCAAATGATTGAAATACTTATGTTCTACTGGATGGAAAGAGCTCTTTCCTCACTATGTAGAACATGGGACATATGATGGAAATAATGACACAAGGTTATTTTTTCTGACATAAAACACAAGTGGGCTGGAACTTTGAAAGAATGTCCAACAGGGCATAAAAATTGCTGCTGAGGCTTGTAAGGGAAAATGGTCTCAAGGTTTTTAATGATAGTACATCTTGCGATTGGCATTCAAAATAAAAATGTACCAATGTGCTATTAATTTTTGTCTCAAAGCTTGTGGTTGAAAATAAATTCATGCAGAAAGCCTCTTTAAAAATTTATTTCATAGTATTGGTTGTGTTTTCACAATATCCATATGGGATGTCTAATATATTGCCTAGAAGGCTGTCTCACAAACTACATTGTGAAATATGTTGAAACTAACGTCAGCAACGTCTTGAAGATCAATCAAATGTCAGGCTCGATGACAACATTCCAATTGCTCACTCACTCATCACAAGCTCAAGAATATATTATAAAATAAACTTTGATGAAAGAAATACCATTTACCTTCTTCATTTTGCATCTTTTAACCAAAAATGAATTTATAGTATTGTGGATTCTTTGAAACTTATAGGAACTCATAGTTAAACAGCTGGAGACAAGAAGAGAACACTTGGTAAAATTCTTTCCCAACTGGAGAAGCAATCAGGTGAAACCTTCCAAAGTATCAATTTATCACCAAATACTGGCTAGTAGCTTTCATTATTTGACGTTCTTACAATGCCAAGTGTTTTTTTTTATAAAGATTATGAACAAAAGATAAAGTTTAATGCTGAATTGTGCTGTGATCATTAAATCAGTTGCTAACCTCAAGGAAGAGCCTGTCGAGGTGCTATTAACTCCTGACAAGCACAGAACAGAATCATACATAGATTCTTACAATGCATAAAGACCTTTGGCCAGATGGCCTTTAAAAGAAGTGTCCAATGTAGTTCCACACATTTTTTTCCTATGAAAACTGATTCACCATCCTTTTACATAACGTATTTCAAATCTTAATTTTGTGTGTGAAGTAATTCTTACTTCTCTTGTAATTTTTTAAAATCTATGATCTCTGGTTAGTAGGGAGTGAATAGTTATTTTCCATTTGCTTGATCAAAACTCCTTGCAGTTTTGATTTTCTCTGATTTAAGAAGAGCAATTTGAGTTTCTCCAATGTCCTCGTATAACTGATATCATTCTGGAAAACCTCCTTTGTACTGTCTCAAAGACCTTGACTTCCTTCCTAAACTATGATTATAGTTGTACACAATATTCCAGCTGAAACTTAACCAGAGATTTGTAAATATTTAACATGACTTCCATGTGACTGTATTCAGTTTTCCTATTCATAAAGCCAAGTGCTTTCTCAGATGCCATATCAACCTAACCTGCTATCTATAAAGTCTTGTGAATGTGTACCCTTGTTTCCTCTGCTTCCATGCCCCTTTCAAAATAACAGACATTTAGATTATACTGTCTCTCCATGTTGTTTCTCTGGAATGCATCACATCACACTTATGCACATTAAATTGCACGTGCCTTGTGCCTTACCATTTCATCAGACTACATCCTATGGACTGCTAATATCTTGCTTACTATTTACCATATTGTCAAATTTGTATCATCCACAAATGTCAGAACTGCATTCCCAAGTCTAGGTTATTTACATACAATGAGAAATGTAATGATTTACCAACCTGGGGACTTCCACTGCACACTTCCATCCAATCAAAAAAAAATCCATTTACCTACATCTCTGCTTCTTATCCCTTAGCCCATTACCTATACATGCTACAATTGTCCCTTTTAATACCTTGGACAGAATTTTCCTATTCTGCCCACCATGGGAATCATAACAGGCAGGGAGCAGATCATGCAAAGATTCATTAACTTTGGATGGAATTTTCTGATTTTGGAATGAACATAGTCAGAAAATCCTATCTAATGTGTTTCTATGCGCCAAACAGTCTGTTATATTGTACTTTATCAAAAATGTTTTGGAAATCCAGATATATACTATCTACTACACTGCTTTCATCAATGCTGCTCTTGCACATTTGCCAGTACTGGTAAATAGAAACTTACTAAATTTTGTTCCATTTATGCACAACTCTTGAAAAGTGCTCCTGGTACTTCATTTAAACGCAGTGAACCAATTCAATGCCTCAACGTGGCTGTACTATGATTTCACATTGCTCCATGGTGCCTGTCCATTCCATACCATAGAGTGGTGGGTGAGTGGAATCGGCTGCTGTCGCTGGTGGTGGAGGCAAATTCTTTTAAGAGACTTCTGGACTTAATAGGATTGAGTGTTATAGATAAGTCTAGTAGGTAGTGATGTGATTGGCACAACTTGTGGGCCAAAGGGCCTGTTTGTGCTGTAGTTTTTCTGTGTTCTAAGTTCTGGGGACTGGCTCACTACAATGTTCACAACCATCCACTTTTACTGGAGGACTGAAGAAATGTACCTTGAAATTTAAGAATATTAATCCAGGCATCCCTCTTTTTCAGAAACTGATTTGAAAAATGGAGATCAGATCCTCGATACATATATTGTTCTTTTCAGGCTTCTTGGAAGTTGTGTGAAAGCTGGAACACCATGTACAGCATTTATAACTCACCAGAGATAGCAGGCCTTTTATCACCTTGCAGATTGAGCAAGATGCAAAATATTTTCTTTCATTCCTTGAGTGCAGAATGGTAGAATATCTTTGGTGATGATCTTAGTGCTCATAAGGAGTGCAAAATACACCCTACATTTGGAAGCAAAGTAGATCCATCATGATTTTGGCAGAGAGAGGGTGGATAGTTAGGGACTTTTTCCAAGGGTGGAAGTGTCAATTACAAAAGAGCACAGGTTCAAAATGAGAAGGGGGAAAATTTAAGGGAAATGTGCGGGGGATGTTTTTCACACAGAGATGGGTGGCTGGAAGGCAATGCCAGAGGATATGGTGGAAGTAGGCACATTGGCAACATTTAAGAGGCATCTGGATTGATACATGAATAGGGTGGGACAGACTAATGGAGAAGGTTTTCTTCTTTAGTTTAGTTAGGGCATTATGTTCAGCATGGGCTTAGAAGGCTGATGGGCCTGCACTGTACTTTCTTCATTCTTTATATGATACTATTGAAAGCACATCATAGCTGCAACTGAACTACATCTGCCAGCTTCAGGTCAGCAAATAAATTATGGGTTTCAATGGGAATGGTAGGTTTGCACCATCTGAGTGGACCTTCATTCCTTTGATGAGGAGAGAGCTCTGCACACGACACATTGATTACAGGTGCAGAGTTGTTCTCCTACACTGTAAACATTGAAATTAATAGCAAGGAGGTGAGCAGAGAATCTAACTTTATAAATAATATTTGCAGAATTAACTAGAAAGTGATGTGAGACTAATCTCTGCAGGGACTGTCGCACTCTTTCCCTCTGGAGTCATGCTGAGCACTCAATACCAAATTATACTGCAAACTTTGGAAAAACTACTTTTCACCAATGCTAAATTGTTGTACAATCACACTCTTTAAATACACCAAAACAACACATCCATTAGCAAATCATGGAAGTATATCATCATCAATTGTTTCGATTTGAATCCACCCAGGATACCTGCAGCGAGGGTTTAATGTCAATGGAACCAAATGATCCCACCGGCAGAAAGAGATAGAAAATCCCGTCCTGTAATGAGGACAGTTTGGAGAAGTTGAGGACATGTTCATTAGTGAAACAGAGATTTGATAGAAGTGTTCAAAAACATGAGGAGTCTAGACTGAAAAGATAGGAAATAACTGGGCCAACTGGACATAGTGATGCCTTTTAAATGTCACTAATGTGCCTATTTCCACCATCTCCTCTGGCAGCGCCTTCCAGGCACCCATCTCTCTCTATGTGAAAAACTTGCCTCGCACATCTCCCTTAAACTTTCCTCTTCTCGCCCTGAGCTTGTGTCCCTTTGTAACTGACACTTCCATCCTGGGAAAAAGCTTCTACTATCCACCCTCTAACTGCCAAAATCATGATGGATCTATTTTGCTTCTAAATATGGGGTGTATTTTGCACTCCTCATGACTCGGTTCATTTCCGGCCTCTGGTCATTGAGTGTGTGGAGTTTTCATGTTTTCCCCGTTCCTACACTTTGGGTATTCCAGTTTCCTCCCACAGTCCAAAGAGATGCAGGTTAGGTTGATTGGCCATGATAAATTGCCCCTTAGTGTCACAGAGATTAGAAGTCTCGATGGGCTGAATGGCATCCTTCTGCACTATAGGGATTCTATGATAAGGTGGCAAGGGCCGGAGGATAACGATTTAAAGTCATTGGCAAAAAGAATCATAAGTGACATGAGGAAAAACCTTTCTGAGTGATTAGAATTTATAATGCACTGGCTTGGTGTGTTGGAGGCAGGTTCGATTTGAGGCTTTTGAAAGGGAATTGAATAATCAGCTGAATACATATAAGATTTTCAGGATTTTGGCGAGTGGGACTTGCCGAATTGCTCTCACAGGGAGCTAGCATAGACATAACTGGTTGAATGTTTGCCTTTTGTGCTGTAATTGTAAAATGGCAAACTCAATATCGAAATGTTTTGTTTAGTCCCTTTGGCTGCTGACTTGTAAAGAAAAATTTAGTAGCCTTTGGAATATTGTGTGCAGTTCTAGTCACCACACTACCAGAAGGATGTGGAAGCTTTGGAAAGAGTGCAAAGAAGGCTCATCAGGATGTTGCTTGGTATCAAAGGTGTTGACTATGATGAAAGATTGAATAAACTAGGATTGTTTTCACTCGAAAGACAGAGGCTGAAGAGAGCCCTAATCGAGGTCCACACAATTATGAGATGCTTAGAGGTGGAAGCATCAATTACAAAGCAGCACAGGTTCAAGGTGAGAGGGGAATGTTTAAGGGAGATGTGTGGGGGAAGTTTTTCATACAGAATGGTGGGTGCCTGAAACACACTGCCGAGGAAGTAGTGGAAGCAGGCACATTAGCGACATTTAAGAGGCATCTGGAGGGGTACATGAATAGGGAGAGAATAGGGGGAAACAGGCCAAGTAACGGCAGAAGGGTTTTTTTAGTTTAGTAAGGACGTCATGATCAGCACAGGCTTGGCCGGCTTGAGAGTCTGTTCCTATGCTATAATTTTCTTTGTTCTTTGTAAACCATAAGGCAGTAAACAATTTTAGAACCATCATAAAATTGAAAATGCAAAAATTTACTCTATAGATTTGGGAGTCAAGTGACTGTAGCATTATATCTGAAAATAACCATGTACTGTTAAGGCATTGCTCTTTATGCTGATCTTTGTGTCTCGTGTCTCCTGTAACAGACCCAGAAATTAAAGCTGAAGAATGAAGAACACTGACGTAAGTAAAGCTATGTGACTGCTCAGTTTTCCTACCACATAGATGAAATAGTTTAGAATTGGGTTGCAATTGGAATGTGGGTTCCATCAAACAAGATTCCTTGATGAGAATCTCGACAATGATCAGTTAAGCCTTGGACACTCTGGGTTGAAAATAATATTGTCTGGGTGAAAAAAGCACTTAAAGAAAATCACTATTATAATATTGTTTGCAGCTTTTATTCCTTGGCTCTGTGACTCTAAGTTTAATTTCTGCTTAATTTCATTTGACTAATTAACAGATTTCTCCATTTGTCTTGGAGCCAGCAGATTTTGGGTTAAACTCCACTTGGTATCTGAGCACATAGACTACGCCAGCATTTCAATATTGAGGAGTACCAGTTGTTGGAAGTGTTTTCTTTTGGATGAGATATTAAATTAAGGCCTTGTCTGTCGGTTATGTAGGTGTAATGCTAAGATACTGTTTGGAGAACAGCAGGGCAGTTCCCCATGTGACTAGGTAAATGCCATCCCTCATCAAGTGGCACAGTGGTTGGCACTGCTTTCTCACAGTCCCAGGGACCTGAGTTCAATTAGAGCCTTGCGTGATGGTCTGCGTGGAATTTGCACACTCTCCCTAGGTCTGAGTGGCTTTCTCTAGTAACTCTGGTTTCCTCCCACAATCCAAAGATATGCAGGTTAGGTAGATTTTGCAAGCTAAATGTGCAGGGTTATGGGGATAGGACGGAAGAGAGGCATGCACGGGATGTTCTTTGTGGAAAGTCGATGTAGGCTTGGTGGCAGATGGCCTTTTACTTTGGAATTCCATGATTGCATGATAACACTACCCAAAGAAGTTTGGTTTGACTTGAAGAAAGTGCACGAATCCTGCTGTAAGAACAGCATTTTTGAAAACACCTTTAGAACGAATCATGATCTGGCCATTCATCCCATTGCTTTACAAGAATTGGCTGCTACTTCTACCTGCTTAACAATAATGGTTCAACTTCTGAAGTAATTCAATGGATACAAAGGGATGCCTTGAGGTTGTGATAACACACTTATATGAATGTAAATTATTTCTTGTCAGTAATGTGTGAAATGTAATGAACAATTACAGATACTATTTAGCACCAAGGGGGGAAAAGTGTGATGTACAAGGTTGCAGCATTTAACAGATAGGATAAATATTGTCAAATCTGATGTTCTTTTCCCATGTTCATAAATTTGAAAACATGTCTTCCTCCCATTCGAAGTATGAAAAATGGGAACAAGACAATTAGTCATAATTTAATGGTAATCCGAAGACGTGGCCAGAATTTCTGAGATGAATTCCTTGCAAAGAAAAATTGGACTGAACTGCAGTGAAATGGATTTTATTATTTTACCACTAAATTTTTGCTCTTCTGAAGCAAATACATGGCAGCTGGGCCCAGCGATACTGTATGCTGATAGAGAAAAGCACAAGAATAGGAAAGGAATCCTAATAGAGTCATAGAGATTTACAACATGGAAACAGGCCCTTCAGCCCAACTTGTCCATGCCGCCCTTTTCTTTTAAATCCCCCAAGCTAATATCAATTGCTTGCATTTGGCCCATATTCCTCTATATTGTCTTAGTCATGTAACTATCTAAATGCTTTTTAAAAGACAAAATTGGACCTGAGTCAGGAGGTAATGCTGCAACTTTATAAGACCCTTGTCAGACCCCATGTGCAGTACTGCGTGCAATTCTGGTTGCCTCACTGCAGGAAGGATGTGGAAGCTATTGAGAGGGTGCAGAGGAGATTTACAAGGATGTTGCCTGGATTGGGAGGCATGCCTTATGAAAATAGGTTGAGGGAGCTGGGTCTCTTCTCCCTGGAGAGACGAAGATTGAGAGGCGACCTGATAGATGTTTATAAGGTGTTGAGAGGAATAGATAGGGTGGATTCTCGGAGGCTACTTCCCAGGGCTGAAATGGTCGCTACAAGAGGATACAGGTGTAAGGTTCTGGGGGCAAGTACGGAGGAGATATTAGGGATAAGTTTTTCACTCAGACGGTGGTGAGTGAATGGAATCGTCTGCTGTCAGTGGTGTTAGAGGCAAACTCGCTGGGATCTTTTAAGAGACTTCTGGATGAGTACATGGGATTTAATGGAGTTGGGAGTTACAGGTAGTTCTAAGACCTGGTAGGTACTGATATGATCGGCACAACTTGTGGGCCGAAGGGCCTGTTTGTGCTGTAGTGTTCTACGTTCTATGTTCTAATCAGCTTAAACATCAAATTGAACTAGACATCCTTATAATCATAATAAATGTAGACTCATAAAGATTTACAGCATAGAAACAGGTCTTTCAGCCCAACTTGTTCATGCCATTTTTTTTACCATTAAGCTAGTCCCAATTGCCCACATTTGGCCCATATCCCTCTGTACCCATCTTACTATGAGACTATCTAAATGCTTTTTAGAAGACAAAATTGTACATGCTACTACTCTGCAGCTTGTTCCAGACATTCGCCACCCTCTGTGAAAAAATTGCTCCTCTGGACCCTAATGTATCTCTTCCCTCTCACCTTAAACCCATACCCTCTAGTTTTAGAGTTCCTACTTTTGGGAAAAAGATGTTGATGATCTAGCTGATCTATACCCCTCGTTATTTTAAAGGGATAACGCTGGATATGCCAGAGTTATTCCTTAGCTCATTTCACAAGTTTTTTAAAACTGTTTCGATGTGATGTGGGTGTGACTGACAAGATCAGCACTTATTACTCGTCCCTATTTGGTCACTTTAGAGGACAAGAGTCAACTACGTTACTGTGGATCTGGTGTCACATACAGGTCAGATAGATAAGAGTGTCAGATTTCCTTCCTTACAGGATATCAGTAAACCAGATTTTTAAAAATGGTAATTTCATGGTCACTATTACTGAGGCTGGCTTTCAATTACAGATTTTATTACTTAAATTTAAATTCAACCATCTACTATGGTGGGATTTGAACCTGTGATCACCATGAATCTGATAATGATTTGAATCCTAGAGCATTATCTTGGGTCTCTGTATTACTAATCTATGGCATTACTACAACATCACCAATGTCTGCAAGACTTTTTAATGATGTTCCTAGCCAGCCTTGCCACCATCAATGTTTTGTGCACATGTAGCTCCAGATCTTTCCTGCACCACCTTTAGAATTAAACATTTTATGTTAAATTGCCTCTTCTCAATCTTGCTGAAAAATGCATCACTAAATTTCATCTGTCATTTCGCCAGCCTGTTGAAATCTGTGAAGTTCTTCCTCATAGTTCACAATACATCCAAGGTTTGTGCCATCTGCAAATTTTGGAATTGTGCCCTATACACCCAATTCTAAGTCATTAAAACAAGTCACAAAAAGTACTAAATTTACCATCCTCTGGACTGAAAATGTTCATGTTTCCTGTGATTGAGCTGACTTCACGCTGCCGCTATCTCTTTTATTCCATGGGCTCCAATTTCGCTGGCAAGTTGCTAATGTGGTGCTTCAAATGCCTTTTGGAAGTCTATATGCACCACATGAACCATATTACTGTCATCAACCCTCTTTCTTACCTCATCAAAAACCTCAATCAAATTATCTAAGCATGATTTACCCTTAACAAATCACTGGTGGCTTTCTTTAATTAATCCACACTTATAGAACATAGAACAGTACAGCACAGAACAGGCCCTTTGGCCCTCCATGTTGTGTTGATCTATGTCCAAACCTAAGATCAAGCTATCCCACTTCCTATCATTCTGGTGTGCTCCATTTCTACAAGAATCTATTATTTTTGTCTCAGATTATCACTCACAAAAACTTTCCCATATTGTAATGACTTCAATCAGGCCATTGAGGTTGGCCTATTGGAGTTTGAACTCACTGATTAAGTATCCAATTGATAGTCTAATCAAGTACATGGCATTTACCACATACTTAACCAGGAGTGTGAGTCCTCTGACACGTCTGTACTTGATTTTTTCAAAAATCTCTATACCCTTTCTTGAACAAGGCTGTGGCATTTGCAATTCACCAGTCCACTGGCACCATCATTGCATCTAAAGAGAATTGGAAGATTATGGCCTTTACCTCCTCAGTTTCCACCCATTATTTCCTTAGCCAATCTCTGGTTCATCCCATCCAATCCTAGTGACTTAGCTTAAACTACAGCCAACCTTTTGAATACCTTCCCTTTTTAAGAAATCTCTGGCCCATCGATTACCTGAACTGCTGCCAATTTCACTATGACATTGGCAACATCTTCTTCCTGGTAAAGACAGATGCAAAGTATTTAATACCTCAGCCATACCCTTTGTTCCATGTGTAAATCTCCTTTTCAGTCCATAATCAGTGTTATCTGTTCCCTTACTACCCAGGTACTATTCATGTCCGTATAAAATAATTTCAATTTAGCTGTCAGCCTCTTCTGATACTTTCTCTTCACATTTCTTTATCTTTTCACTTCCATTCTGAAATTTGTACATTGAGTTTGTTCTTTATTGTTCGTCCTCTCATCAATTAACATCAGTCATTCGGACTGAAGTTCCTGGGAAAGTTATGGTATTCTTTTGGAATGAACAGAATCTCCCTTTAGCAGAGGTCAAGTATATATTGGGAAAGGTTAGCTACTCTTTTGCAGAGATCAGATACCCTTTGGTAGAAGGCAGGTACCAATTTGGGATCATTAAGAGTAGATGTGAATGCATATAAAAAATAAAAAAATCTGTGGGACTCTCAAATCATTTAAATCCCCAGTCCTTAAATTTAGGAACAAATCAGTCAGCTTGCCTACAAAATGCTTGCAATTTCAACAGATGCTGCTGACTAGGCCTAAGTGCTATCATTACACTATTATTACTATTTGACAGTTTCCATAATCATTAATTATCGTAGAGGGGAATTGGCAGGTTCATAGCTTGATTGACAAATCTAATAGTCAGAAAGGGATTGGCTGTCTTTGATGTGGAGATATTAATACAAATTAGCGTCACAAGTAGGCATTAACACTGCAACGTAGTTACTGTGAAAATCCCCTAGTCGCCACACTCTAGTGCTTGTTCGGGAATAAAGAACATAGAACATTATAGCACAGCACAGGCCCTTCGGTCCTCAATGTTGTGCCAAGCTATGTCCAATCCCAAGATCAAGCTATCCCCTCCCTATAATTCTGGAGTGCTCCATGTGCCTATCCAATAACCGTTTGAAAGTTCCTAAAGTGTTTGACTCCACGATCACAGCAGGCAATCTATTCCACACCCCAACCACTCTCTGGATGAAGAATCTACCTCAGACATCCCTCCTATATCTCCCACCATGAACCTTATATTTATGCCCCCTACTAAAAGCTACATCCACCCAAAGAAATAGTCTCTGCACGTTGCCTCTCATCATCTTATAAACCTCTATTAAGTCACCTCTCATCCTCCTCCGCTCCAAAGAGAAAAGCCCCAGCTCCCTCAACCTTTCTTCATAAGACCTACCCTCCAAACCAGGCAGCATCCTGGTAAATCTCCTCTGCACTCTCTCCAATGCTTCCACGGAGTCTGTATCTTTTCATTCCCATCCTATTCATGTAGTTGTCCAGTTACCCCTTAAATGCCTCTATTTTACCTGTTCCCTGGGCAGCGCGTTGCAGACATTCATCATGCTCTATGTCAAACAACTCGCCTCGCACATCTCCTCTGAACTTTTCCCCATGCACCTTAAACCTATGTTTCCTAGAACTTGACTTTTATATCCGAAGCAAGAACATCTGACTGTGCACCCTTATTATGCCACTCATAATCTCGTAAACCTTTATCAGCTCACCCCTCAGCCTCCGTTATTCCAGTGAGAACAAACCAAGTTTATCCAACTTCTCCTCATAGCTAATAGTGTCAAGAGTTTACCAGCAACATCCTGATAAACCTCTTCTGAATACCAAACACTGGCTACACAGTACATACTCTTGCAACTTATCTAACATTGTCTACCTGATGTGTCGTAGGAAGGGATGTCGCAAGGCGTGGTACACTGGGGAAACCATGCAGACGAATGCATGAATGAATGAACATTGCTCGACAATCGCCAGGCAGGAGTGTTCTTTTCCTATTTGGGAACACTTCAGCAGTCATGGTATTCAGCGTCTGATCTTCGGGTAAGTGTTCTCCAACGCCATCACGACACACGACAACACAATCACTGAGCAGAAACCGATAGCCAAGTTCTGCACACGTGAGGAAGGCTTCAACTCGGATTTTGGGTTCATGTCACACTATCTGTAATCCCCATGACTTGTCTGGGCTTGCAAACTCTCACTGACTGTCCTGACTAGAGACAATACACATCTCTTTAACCTATGATTAACCCTCTCTCCACTCACATTGTCTGTATCTTTAAGACTTCATTACCTTAAAGTAATCCAACCATTATCTTGTAAATTGAGTTTGTGTCTTTACATGTCCTGTTTTTGAATACAAATCCTACTTACCTGATGAAGGGGTAATGCTCCGAAAACTTCTGGCTTGTACTACCAAATAAACTTATTGGACTTTAACCTGTCTTTACCACAATCCAACCCTGGCATCTCCACATCAAACCTCTTCTGTACCAGACTTCCTGTTCTAAAGTTAATCGGGGCAAAGGTGGGATGATGGCAGGGTTCCCACCTCCATGCCTAATTAAATACCTACTGCCTCCAAACTTGCCTCAGGACAAGGCGTTAAATTTTGCCTGATGGACTTATTTATTAACTGTAAGATCTAATCTGCATTTTCTTTACAATTTGTCAAATTTTCCTGCCACCTTCAGATGTTTGTACCTGCAATCCACTCCCCTTCCCTTTACCATTGTGCCATCTAATTTATATTGCCTGTTTTCATTTTTCCTCCCAAACTATATCAGTTGACACTATTCAGAATGTTTGTATTCTTCAGCGTCAGGTGTTTTCCAACATAGCTTAATATTTTCAGTATTTGTAAGCTCTGTATAGGGGCCATAAGCACCTGATAAATGTCATCCCCTATCTCTCTTTGGTAGTTATAAATTTTTTGAGATTATTCTTGCTTCTTGTCAATTGTCAAATCCTAAATTTAGAACTGAACTGCCCCGTTTTGTAGACAAAAAAAGTTAGTTTTCAAGCTCTGATTTTTTCCCCTTGAAATCAGAATCATAGTCTCCCATTATATTTGATTTATTATTGTCAAATGTATTGGTATACAGTGAAAAGTATTGTTTCTTGTGCACTATACAGACAAAGCATAGCAGTCATAGAGAAGGGGAGAGTGCAGAATGTAGTGTTACAGAGGGTGTAGCAAAGATCAACTTAATGTAAGGTAGGTCCATTCAAAAGTCTGGTGGCAGCAGGAAGAAGTTGTTTTTGCATCATTTGGAACATGTCCTCAGACTTTTGTATGTTTTTCCCGATGGACAAAGATGAAACAGAGTATGTCCAGGATGCGTAAGGTGTTATGCTGGCTGCTTTGCTGAGGCAGCAGGAAGTAGACAGAGTCAATGGATGGGAGGCTGGTTTGAGTGATGGACTGGGCTTCATTCACAATCCTTTGCAGTTTCTTGCAGTTTTGGACAGCGCTGGGGCATACCAAGCTACAATACAACCAGAAAGAATGCTTTCTATGTTGCATCTTTAGACGTTGCTGAGAGTTGTAGCAGATATGCCAAATTTCCTTAGTTTTCTGAGAAAATAGATGGGCTTTCATAACAATAGTGTCAGCATGGAGTGACCAGGACAGGTGGTTGATGATCTGGACAGCTAAAAACTTAAAGTTCTTGACTATTTCTATTTTGCTCCCATTCATGTAAACAAGGGTGGTCTTCCACTACGCTTCCTGGAGTTGATGACTATCTCCTCCGTTTTGTTGATATTGAGGGAAAGATTATTGTCATCACACTAGTTCACCAGATTCTCTGTCTCTTTCCTGTACTGTGTTTGAGATCCAACCCACTACGGTGGTGTCATCAGCAGACATGAAAATTGAGTTGCAGAGGAATTTGGTCATACAATCAGATATGTATAAGGAGTATAGCAAGGGACTGAGGACACAGCCTTGTGAGACACTGTTGTTGAGGATGATTGTGGAGTAAGTGTTGGTGCTTATGCTTATTGACTGCAGTCTGTGGGTTAGGAAGTCTAGGATCCAATTGCAGAGGGAGAAACGGAGCCCCAGGTCATGAAGTCCCATGAGTCTCGTGGGAATAATGGTGTTAAAGGCTGAACTGCAGTCTACGAATAGGAGGGTGACATAGATGTCTTTGTTATTTAGCTGTTCCAGAGTTGAATGCAGAGCTAGGGAGATGGCATCTGGATGTCAGAGCCACTGGACAATAGTCATTGAAGCATGCTGCCTGGCTTTTCTTTGGTACTGGGACGATTATGCAATTGTCATAAATGATTAATGAATTGAACAAAATAATCACAATGGTCTGACAAAACTGGTGTGACAACAAGTACTTTAGACCAAACCATCTATTCTCCAGCCTGCTGCCATTTCTTGTGTCTGTCCTTTCTCAAATTCCATCACTGAGGTTGTCGAACAGTCTCTAATCTCATTTCTTGAATGTAGTAAAATATAAGGAAAAGTCCAAAATTCTAATGACAAATTACTACACAGAGGGGAAAAATGACAGCCGGTCATATGCTTACTTTAACACTGAAAAATGTTCTGTGCAAAATGATGCAAATTATTTTCTTCACAATTATTTGCCGTTGTTTAAACTACTTTCACATTTAAAAATTAGTTTCTATTGTAATTTTCTATTGTTATTTTTAGAGAGAAATGAATTGATTGGGGATAGTCAGCATGGTTTTGTGAAGGGTAGGTCGTGCCTTACTAACCTTATTGAGTTTTTTGAAAAAGTGACCAAAGAGGTGTATGGGGGTAAGGCAGTTGATATGGTATATATGGACTTTAGTAAGGCGTTCGATAAGGTGGCCCATGGAAGGCTTCTGCAGAAAATGCAGATGTATGGGATTGAGGGTGATTTAGCTAATTGGATTAGGAATTGGCTAGCAGATAGAAGACAGGGTGGTGGTTGATGGAAGTTATTCATCGTGGAGTTTGGTTACAAGTGGTGTACCTCAGGGATCTGTTTTGGGGCCCCTGCTGTTTGTAATTTTATAAATGATCTGGATGAGGGTATTGAAGGATGGATTAGTTTACCAGGATGTTGCCAGGTATGGAGGGCAGGTCTTATGAGGAGAGGCTGAGGGATTTGAAGTTGTTTTCGTTAGAAAGAAGGCGGCTAAGAGGAGATCTTATTGAAACATATAAGATGATTAGAGGTTTAGATAGGGTGGACAGTGATAGCCTTTTTCCTAGGATGGAGAAAGCTAGCACGAGGGGACATAGCTTTAAATTAAGGGGTGGTAGTTATAGGATGGGTATCAGAGGTAGGTTCTTTACCCAGAGGGTGGTTAGGGTATGGAATGCCCTGCCTGCGGCAGTTGTAGATGCGCCAAGTTTGGTGGCGTTTAAGAGGTTAGTAGATAAGTTTATGGACAAAAAGGGAATGGTTTAGTCATTGGAGGGTCATTGCTTTTTCCTAATTGGTCGGCGCAACATCGAGGGCCGAAGGGCCTGTTCTGTGCTGTAATGTTCTATGTTCTATGTAATTGGCCTGCAGTCTTTTCTTACGTAAGAAATTATTTTTATGTAACAGTTTTATTCTATTAATTTATTTATTCATTATTTTTGCCTTTCAATATTAATGAAACGCTTAATAAAAAATGTCAATCTCTATGGCAAGTACAATAACTGATATATCACCCCAGATCTGTGCTTGCTGTGACTTGTACAGTGCTTGCTAAGTTATGTGCATGTTTCCTTCCATTTGTTCAGCAAACACGTGACCTTTAACAAACAGGTTTTTAAAATGTACTATTTAGATTGGTGTAGTTTATTGCAGCTACAATGTTGGTCTTTCATACCATACATAATTTTCTGCAGATATGCTTTTAAATCTTTAAAAAAAAAGACTTCCGTATAGGTTAATATAGCAAAGAATCTAATAGCTCTTTGAAAATGGTACATTATGCAATTAAAGTTTTGATCTAAAAGCACATATATATTGCTAGTATCGCTTATAAGACAGGCTTCTTTTGTCTAATTGCAATTTTTCAGTTATGTCTTTGCAGAGTATTATATTACTATCCTGCAGACAATGAGATAAAACAAATCTTTCTTGCTTTTAGTCCACTGTAGCAAGTTACAGATAGGTCATTCACAATTTTCCTTTGTTCAGGGTTTATCTTGTTCAATTTTGCAATTACATTTGGCTACATGTCAAGAACTAGCACAGTATTGAATTAAATGCATTTCCGTTGAAAGCCTTTGCACTTCAACGAGCCAGGTTTCAGTTCCTCTCTGAAAATTGTGCAGCAGACTTAACAGGATACACACAAGGAAATCAGAATTCAGCTGGAGCCTCCTCCAGCTCTCCCCACCATCCCCCCAGGCTTCTCATTGCCAAAAGAGCTGCAATCGCTTGGTGTGGTTTCAAGAGCTTGGTTGCCATTCTCACTAATGATGACTCTACTGACGTCAATGGCATTCTTATCATGCTTAGTGCGACATCAGAAACCAGCCCTCAGAGGCCACTCTTGCTGAAAGCGAACTGGTTCTCTGTAAACACTGGAGCAGATTATTGCACTGAAAGGAACGTATTTCAGATAAAATGAAAGAACACCTTCAGAAATATACCAAGGGACAATAAAGATATTGTTTTATTATTTACATTAGTTTCACGCCAGCTCATGAAATTGGGGAAATGTTATTTAAAATACAAATGCAGTAAAAAGGCATTTATTTGAACTTTGCATAGTGAAGATCGTTAAGTGCTTAACTTTGTGAGCTCAGCTTCAATCTATTTAAATCGTGTTTTAAACTGTGCTGTACTGTGCGTGTCTACATAAGATAACTCTCCACATTGGAGATGAGTTTTTTGAAAATGTTTATCAACTACAGTGTCCTTCAGTTTTCACATGTGCTCCCACCGTTGCTGCTATTTGAAGCAACTTCAGCTATTGCATTCTGTAGGCAGGAATTTTTACAACAATAAGATTTCTGGCCAGGATTTAATGGTGCCCACCGCTGCAGTCTGATTAATTGCAGAGAGGGCAAGCATCTCCGCCATTGGGAAAAGTGACCTTCCTTAAGTCAGTGGCAGGAGTGTCCAATTAGGCTTCTCATTGAGCCGCTTTAAATGCTTTAGTGGTGGCTAAGGGATTCTCTGATGCTTATGTGGGTTTTTGTGCCTCTGGTAACTGCCCAGTCAGTGGCGTCCTGGGGGGTGAGGAGAGGGTCTCTCTTTTGAAGACACTCAACGCCTGACTGAGAGACTGGCATCAGGTGAGAGGATGCCCTGAGAGTCACCTGCTCATGTCCTTACATCCAAAAGCTTCCACCTCCTTGCCAGCGAACACCATCTTAGCAACCCTCACCTGTCCAACTCATTTGTCAACTTGACCACAATTCTGTTTACTTTAGGATACTAATGGAAAAGGATGAGTGTTGTCCTAAGGATAGGGTCAATCTTTCTTCAAGGATTCCAGAATGATTTTTGGAAGAGGTCTCACTTCATTACCAGCAGCAGTCACTGCCCCAGATGGCACTGCCAGCAATGGAGAACTGCCAGTCTCTGATGCCAAATAGTATTTGGTGGACTGCCACTGGGGTCCTAAATTCTACTGAAAATCCAACACTGGACAATTAACAGTCTGACAGGCAATTAATTTGGTCAGGCTTCTTCTTCTCTTTGAAGCAATCTGGCTTTCCTATCAGCTATCCAATTGGTAGACAGGTCTCACATCAGGAACACTAAATCCAGCCCTCCATAATTAGTTGTAATCATTTCAAGTTGCAAAAGGATTGGATTTATGTTGTGCAAAGAGAAGGCAGAGGAAAAGAAGAATTAAAGCATTGAGGAAAGAAGGAGGAGATGAAGGGGTGAGGAAAGGAAGTGATTGAGGGACATTTAAGTGTATCAGGGATAAAAAATAAATGAGAGATAATGTAGTCGTTAAAAGAAAAGTCAATGGATCAGAATAAAAGGGATGAAGTCAGAAAGTAAAAGGTAGAAGATGAGGGGAAGAAAGTGAAGGAAAAAAGTTGGAGGAATTAGAAAATGAAGAGATGAAGGCAAGCGAAGAAAACAGAGGTGGGGTAAAAACATGAAAATGCAAGGGAATGGTTGTGGAAAGAAAAAGGAGAAGCGAAGAAGCGGGTGGGAAACAAAAAGGGAAGGGGAATGTGAGATTGAACAATTTGGAGGGAAGGACAGAACAACTAAGGTTAATACTTCTGAAATAGGAAAAGAAGCTGATGGCTATGTTTTTGTCGGTGTTGGGCATATGAGGAGGGGAAGATGTTGGTGGGACAGTAAATGAAAAGAAAGGAAAATACAAGCAGTACTCTTTCTAAGGGAGGTAAGAAACAAAGGGGAAAAGAGAATGCAATGAACTGATTGACTAGATGGGAAAAGAAAATGCAAGCTTCAAACTGAATCAGTTTTGTAGGGAAGCTGAGTACAAGACTGTATATACGGAGAAAGGGGAATGCCAACACCAGCTGGGAGGAGGACAAGGAGCATTGAAGTTTCAAAAAAGTCTGCAACATAAAAGAAGCAAATTCAATCCATTATTCCTGAGGTGGAATAATGTAAAATTATCCAACTGCCCAATGTTCCCATTGTTTCCTTGGGATAAAGGTCGCATGTATTTTTAAGTGTGTTTGTCCCTGTACATTAGTTTTCAGTGATTGGTGTAAATGTACACCAAAACCCATTTCTCTGTTCCTCCTCGGCTCAATTTGTTGTGAAGAAAGATATCCTGATTTTTCATGGATCCAAATGGACAATTTCACACTTCCCAACACTGAACCCCATCTGACATTATTATGCCCCTTATTATCCCCCTTTGTAATGCATTACTCCCAACTATAAAATAGTTCCACATTGTGTCCCCTAAATGATTTTACTTGAAAACTTGGATATATGATTTGGATATATTGATTTATCTGGTGAAAAGCGTAGGCCTACATACAGATCCATAGGGAACCATACTGTTCCACAGGTCTATTTGTCATTATTCTCTGTTTCATTCTCTCTTGTCATTCATTAATCAACAAACCAACCTGCATTGTGAAAAAAATTTGAACATTTACTGTCAGGAAGTACTCCAACCAAACTGGCAACAAGGCTATAAAATCTTTTCCCTTTTCTTGTCCCAGCAATGTTGAGGTGCCAATATCCCAAATCCCAATCCCCTCCTACTCCAGCACCTCTCACCAACCTGACAGATATTGTGATTAATCCATAGTTGCAAGAACACTCCTCACTTTGATGGGAAACAGGAAAACTCCTCATGGCCCTATACACTCTGGAAAGGTCAGAGAAGGAGTTTCTTGGCAGGCCATTCTAGACCCTTATCTTAAGGATCAAAGGTCCATAAACTTTCCAGGCCATAATCCTTCCTATTTCGAGGCTATAATGAAAACCTTTTCCATTCCATAATTATTTCCACATGGATTCTATCTTAATGTAGCCTGCTGAAGCATCCATATATTTTTACTATGATAACATTCTTTACTAATATTGGCAAAGCACCTTCATATTTCCTTTTTATCTCTCCAGATAATGTTATACAAGGACTATTAATTTTGTGGTTCTATTCAATTCTAAGCCAGAATCTTGTTACAGTTGCTATCTCACACCTCATCATAATCATTAATACTTCAAACTCTCCAATTTTATTGAGAGTACATCGTGTAATCAGACACAAATTATTCAATCTTGACTTCAATTTTTTGGCAACCTTACTTTTCTTTAGTCTTGTAATTTTTTGGTATTCTGTTTCTGTCTTTCCTACATCACTTACCCATTTTGGTTTCCTTTCTGCTTTATTATCTTATTTTTCCCTTCCTCCTACATCCACTGTAATAGTTTTGCTAGCATTCCTTAATGCCATACTCAGTTAAAGGCTGCCTTGATACTATAGGCAGATCCTCTCAACTCATCTTTTGAGTTTAACTCTGGTCCATGCTTGAATCAAGTAGTGATGTAGTACGGTCAGGGGTTGAGTGGCTCTGGTAGAGCCCAAACTGAGCATTAGTGAGCAGATTATTGGTGAAAAAGTGTCCCATGATAGCACGGGTGATGATGACTTATTCCATCAATTTGCTAATGATCGCGAGTAGACTGATGGGGCTATGATTGATCGGGTTGGATTTGGTCTGTTTTTCCTAATCTCTTTCAGCTTCTTGAGCATTCATAATCAACCAGCAGTCTACACTGTGAAACCCTCATATTCTTTTCTCCAATAAAGATCTATTGGTTTGAGGATCGACCCATTATAAGGCTCTCTTCTCCTCTATCAGATAGATTCTTGATCAACAAAGGACTGAAAAGTCATTAGGAATAGGTGGTAATGTGAGATTGAAGTTACAATCAAATCAGCCATAATCTTATTGAATGGTGTAGCAGGCTTGAGGGACAGAGTGACCCCCTGCATCTGATTCATATTATTGTATGACATAGCAAGAAGAAGCAGATAAAAATGAATGTTTATTAGGCCTCTCCACCTCAGGCCCTGCCTCCAATGCACTGCATAGACTGCTTTTTTTTTCCCATTGCAAAACACTACATCCACCCACAGATTAGTAGACTGAACCAGAGATGAATGTATGGATGATGCATGCGTGGTAATAGGAAAGGGAACATAGCAAGCAAAAACCATTGACTGGAAAGTCAGGGGATTTTGGTACTTGGCTGAAGAGCTTCAGTATAAGTCCTGTTTTTAGAAAGACATCTGCAAAGCATTGCGCTCGTGTGCAGTCACTGGAATGATCTTCCTGATTCTTCTGCTAATGATTGGTCGACTGGAGCAGTTCATTACCCATCTCTCTGGCACCATAATGAATGGGTTTGCAATGCACAGCATCTTGAAAGCTTGAAACATAACCTCACTCCATGCAGACATTCAACAGATGCTCTATTACCATGGCTTGTTAGGATAGTCTAAGATTCTGACTTGGATGATTCCATAAACATCTGGAATACCAGTCTGGACATGCTGCCACATCTGGATTCCAACCAGAGCTTCAGTGATTTGCTTGGTGCCATGAAGTCTACTTTCCTGCAAATCAGTGACAGAACCTCTGCCAGTACCCAGTTGTAATGGAAGGAATGTTGGACATACTGCTAGAACTCAGGACAGTACAATGTTTCTCCTCCCACCAGTTCACTTTGGAGGCATACATTTGTGGCAGACACTGCCACCGTTTCCATGGAGATACTATTTTTGGTGCAAGATTTGGAAATGCCTTAGAAGAAGTGACATGTAAAAGAACTCAGCTGAAGTGAGGTATACAGAGAAGGATTTGTACATGTTGGCAGATTTATTATAGGAGTGAGTTATCGCCAAAACTGTTCATGCGCGGAGAAGATGTGGAAATCACAGGACACCTTCCGAATCAGATTTATCTTCTTTATACAGACATGAATAACATCTAACATCATCATTAAGTCAGTCATGATAGAAAACATGATGAATTATGTAACTATGTCATTATTGCTTCATTTAAATACAGCTCTGATTGTTGGTGGTCATTTCTGTGTCGTTTAACATTAAGATGAAAATAGATCCAACAGAGAGGGCCCCCTATCCATTTTATGGGCCCACTCCAATGTGCTTGAAATTTGGCCAACATGGAGAGGAAATTCTATCTTATAAAGTTCTCTGACGTAAAAACATTTAAAACATTTCCAAATGTCCACATATCAGCAACACATTTCTTGAGAATTACCACATCACCACTTGGTCCATGTATGGGCCATTCTCTAGTAATTGACAAGGTGCTTTTCATTATTATGATTAAATTTAACAATATATTATCAGTTGGATTGCATTTTCAGTGGCATCTTACTCAAGCTGTCCTTCCTTCTTCCCCCAACTTTTATGAACATTATGCTCTTCCTGAATCCACAATGGCAATGCCCTGCTCTTTAAATCACCTCTTGCCTTACCTCTCAATCACCTGCCCTTCTCCATTCTCCTGCTCCCACACCACATATTCACCACAGATTTAGAGCTGATACCTTCTTCAAGACAGAAAGCACTGCACTTGTCACATCCTGCTTTTGTTAAAGGTGCAATCTCACACAAAAGTCAAATAAGACTGTTGTGGATGTGGTATTATGTAATAAACATGCTACAACCATTGTATTGTAATTACTTCAGTTAATCCTCTATAATTAAAGTGCAATACACAACCATTTATCATAAGCAGATTTAAGACATTTAATAATGAAAGGGGAGGAGATAAACGATCACCTCAGGAGGATTAGTAAACTAATACCAATTAGTAGATCTGCTCTCCCATGTACCAGTCATGAAACATGGCATTTTAGGAATTGGAAAATGCAATAATGTCCAAGAAACCTACCTACTTTGATTGATATTTATTGATATATCTTCCATCTGTCCACTTTTTTAATGTTCTTCAAACTTTTTTCTCTTTAAAATAACCATTTTGAATTAATGTGAACTCTCCAGTTCAATGGCCTTCATAGATAATTTACAGCAAAAGTCTATTGTGTTTAGATGGAAAACTTCAGACCTGGGTTTGATTCCCGACTTGGGTACTGTGCAGAGTCTGCATGTTCTCCCTGTGTCTGCATGGATTTCTTCTGGGTGCTCCAGTTTTCTCTCAAGATCTGGAAGGTATGTTGGTTAGGTGCACTGGCCATGCTAAATTCTCCCTCAGTGTATGGTGATGAGGGGGCTTTCATATTAACTTCATTGCAATGTTAATGTAAGCCTATTTGTGACATTAATAAACAAATTTGAACATAAACTGAAACTTCTGATTATGTTTTATTTCTATTCCTAATATTAATATTATTCTTTGATATTCAAACCTTTACCACGGCAAGCGTGTTTTATTCTGCATTTTTTAAACATGAATCAGTGTTTGATGGCAAATGAAAACAGGAATGATAACATTCGTAAGCCAAAAGAAAGAAAAAGAAAGGTTACCTCAAGAAAAATTATTGCCAGATAATTACTTTCAGAAGTTTAAGAGTGTAGGGTGTAACCATTTTACTAGAAACTCAAATGCAACAACCAGAGATCAAGGGACTAAATGCCTACGCAGACAGGAAAACAGAAGTGTTTCCCACTGGCACTGGCAGCGTCTGTGAGATGGGATTCGCCCACCTGAAAGATATTAATCAACTCATTTTGAGCAATCCGCCAGGCAGATCCACTGTTCAGAGATTATGTTGTCACTTTTAAAAGCTTCAGAGACAGACCCCCCACCCCACAAAAAGTGAAATGGTGCCCCACACACTGACCAGTGGACCACCACCAATCCTTCACCAAAAAGGGGCATCTTCCCCTCCCACTCACAAATAATGGGTAATGGCCCCCTCCATACCACACAGGCATGAAGGTGACCAAACCTGCCCCCTCCCCACTTCAGCCTCACGTTCCCCTCAGATTCTCTACTCAGTCCCTCCCCCACAGCCCCTCTATTCTCTGATACAGCACTTTATCCAGGACCAGCCCTCACCCTATCCCCATAACCCCACATATTTACCCCACTAATCCACAGAATCCCTACAGTGCAGAACGAGGCCACAGAACAGTATGGTAGGGTTACATGTAGCATGACATGAACCCCAGATCATGTTTAAGGCTATCCTCATGCACGTGAAACTTGGCTATCAGTTTCTGCTCGGTGATTGTATTGTCATGCATCTCAAGGCAGCCTTGGAGAAGGCTTACTGGAAGATCCTTGACTGCTGAAGTGTTCCCCGACTGGAAAGGAACACTCCTGCCTAACGATTGTTACGCGGTGTCTATTCATCAGTAATTGTTGTGTCTGCATGGTTTCACTGATGTACCATGCCCCGGGGCATCCCTTCACCTTCTGTGAGGGGCCTGTCCCTTGGCACAAATTGGCACTGCCAGATTGGCACTGTCAGATTGTCATGGGCATGACACCACCCTTGTGGTGCCAGGGGGTATTGCCAGGAAACTACCTGGCCATGTTCCTCTCCCCCTGGGGGTTATATTTACCTTTATGTCTCGGGGGAGTCCCCATGACAGGTTCACGTCTAGGTCAGTGCAGTGTCAACATAAAGTGGGGATCAATATCTGGCGAGGGGAATGAATCAATTATATTAAAATCTATTCAAATCCACATAAAGTCTTCCACATCAGTCCTTCCAATCTTGCATTATGTCAATGGGAATTAACACTGCCATCAAACTTGTTTGAAAAAGAATGACATGCACAAGACTAATCTCAGTTTACTTGAAACTTCAAGGTAAGTGCAAAATACATTGACTATCTCCTGTTGCACTGGATGCCACTCTTCTGGGGCAGACCTGTTCATGCCCACCAGCTCCATGCTAAGCTGGTCTTTACAGATAATAGTGTGCTGTGAGACTCACAGATCCTTTACTCAATGGTCCAAAGTTTGATCATGAGCAGAATGCAAGATAAGGGGCACTGCTGACAAAGGCAAGGGGGGTAATGCAAAAGGACTGCTGTGCAAGGGAAGGGGGGGGTTGGAAGAGTGAGGGAACACAGTGGTAGGCAGAGGCAAAAAGACTGAGGTGAGGGAGACTGATACAAGGCTGCATGAAAAGCTGACAAACAAATGGATTAAAAAGAATCCACATCGTTTGTTGGAAAGGGTATGTGCAGACTCCAAATGGATTGGGTAGTGATCCATGTGGGGCATCAGCACCTCACAAGGGCATGGCCTCGTTGGGGGGGGGGGGGGGGATGTTGAATTGTGGTAGCCTTCTTCTTGAAGCTTGTAGCCTTCGTCTCTTGGTTCCAGACTCCTGCACTGAGGACGTGAGTTGGAGGAAGTGAGATGAGTGTACTGGACTGGAGTTTAAATATAGTGTTGTGATCTTTGAACTGTTGGCTGAAGGGAGGCGGACAATTAGCTGCTGCCCATCAGTTGATATGGAGGGAAACTCACTTGAGAGTAATTAATGAGCTTCCAAGTGCAAAATCTGGTCTAAGCCTAGCCAGAGGGAAGTAGGCTTAGATTAACGCTACGATGAAGTTACTGTAAAAATCCCTGAATCACCTCACTCTGGTCTCTGTTTGAGTACACTGAGGGAGAACTTAACATGGCCAATGCACTTAAGCAGCACATCTTTCAGACTGTGGGAAGAAACTCGTGCACCCGGAGGAAAGCCACACAGACAAGGGGAGAACATGCAAAATTCACACAGATACTGATTCAAGCCGGGAATCGAAGCCTGTCCCTGGCGCTATGAGCATTGTGAGATAACCAATGTGTCACCATGCCACTTAAGTCACTCTCCACTGTATTCAAAAATGGAAAAATGCGCTCATATTAGTTCATGTTTGGTTATACAATGTAATACAATAGTTCTATGATGCACTATCACTGCTAGCATTACATTTACAGTATACAGTTTTCAGGTAATGAGACTTGTGTTGACAGCGTTCAAAACACAATCAGCAGGGTAGAGAACCACAAGGTCAAAAGAGATATGACCCGAGTAACAGCCGCACTATGAGGGAAGTGCTGTAATTCTGACTCTTATTTAGTTTACTGTAAGTATATCTGAGAGATAGTAGACATTAAATCGGTTACCTGGCAACCAAATTGCAGATTATTCATTGTGATAAATTACAGCTCATTAATGGAAAATAGTCATTCATGTTGACAACAAATGGAATCTGATTTTTGTTACGATTGTCCAATTGAAATTTTTTTCCCCATGTTTCAGATCTTTCTAGATATAAGTATTAAGTTCTTCCTTCCCTGGATCACAGTTTAACAGGATGTTTTCGCAATATACCCACTAACAGTGGCACATTGCGATCATCCATTCAATCTATTAAATTCAATTATTTCCTGTCAATGAACTCTTTTGTCAATGCTATGTCAGCTGATTGTTTATTTAGGAATCAATAAATTTCTTTAAATTTATTAATAAAACTTATTAGTTCAAGTCTATAGTTTTGATACCCAAGAATACTGGATCATATCCTCAATAACACAAACTAGAATTCTACAGCCACTCATACCCTGCTGCCGCTGACAATATGGAGATTTGGCTGTGCACCGAATTCTATTTACTGCAGCAGAACTGGAGAATCCCAGCTGCAGGTGAGGTCAGAAAATTCAGCTTATATAATCAGCTTTGCTTCTGACTATAATATATAGAAACGTACATTGAAAATAGATGTAGTAGGCCATTTGACTCTTCGAATTTGCTCTGCCTTTCATTATGATCATAGCTGATCATAAATTCTTGATCCCACTTTCCCCCAATATCTCTTAATTCCTTTAGCCCCAAGAGCTATTTCTAATTCCATCTTGAAATCACACATGGTTTTGGCTTCAACTACTTTCTGTGGTAGTGAATTCCACACATTCACCACTCTCTGAGTGAAGAAATTTCTCCTCACCTCAGTCCTAAAAGATTTATCCGTTTCTTCAAACTATGACCACTTACTTCTGGGCTCGGGAACAGTCTTTCTGAATCTATCCTATAAAATTCTAACAGGATTAGGTAAGTTTCTATGAAATTCTCTCACTCTTCTAAACTGTAATGAATGTAATCCTAACTGACTTAGTCTCTCCTCATATTACAGACCAGCCATTCCAGGAATCAGCCTGGTAAATCTTCACTGCACTCCCTATATAGCAAGAATTCCTTCCTCAGATAAGGACACCAGAACTGCACACAATATTCTAGGTGTGGCCTCACCACACTCTGTACAATTGCAGTCAAACATCCCTATTCGTATCCTCTTTCTATGAAGGCCAACATATCATTTGCATTCTTTACTGCCTGCTGTACCTGCGCACTTATTTTCAGTGACAGATGCACGAGGACACCAAGGTCTCACTCAGTATCCCGTTCTCTCAATTTGCACCCATTCAAATAACAATTTGCCTTTCTATTTTTTGCTACCAAAGTGGATAACCTCACATTTATCCACATTATATTGCACCTGCCATGCATATGCCCAATCACTCAGCCTGTCCAAATCACATTGAAGCATTTCTGCATGAGTACAAGAAGACTAATGGAAGTTCACAGCTTTAAATGTGACTTTGTGTTCTGTCCAATTCTGCCTTGTGACAAGTCAAAATAAAATCACAAAGAAATTGCATGTCCAAGCAATAAAACAGGAAGCAGCTATTTCCTATTCTAATTTTCAATGCCAAAGTCTTCCAGTTGACTCCAACAGCTGCCAAATTTTGCAATTGGTATTGAATAGCCAACAAACCATAATTCATGCCCACTGATTTTATGACGACAATTGAGTTTAGAAGGAACTGTGAAATATTAGAACATCAAAAATCCTATGAGCTGCTTGTTTCCTTTGACTTATTACTGTTTAAAATATCTTTTTGGACTGAATTTAGTTTAGTTTATTTATTAGTGTCACAAAAAGGCTTATATTAACACTGCAATAAAGCTACTGTGAAAATTCCTAGTTGCCACACTCCAGCACTGTTCAGGTACCCTGGGGAGGAATTTAGCACGGCCACTGCACCTAACCAGGATATCTTTCAGACTGTGAGAAGAAACCAGAGCAACCTGAGGAAACCCATGCAGAGAGAGAAAGAACGTGTAGACTCTGTACAGACAGTGACCTAAGCCAAGAATCAAACCCGTATCTCTGGCGTTGTGAGATTGCTGTGCCACCATGCAAATTTAATACCAGCTGCAGTGACACCAACAGCAGTCTGGGCAGATGACGGCGGCCCCAGTGAATATGTTTGCAGGAGGCCTAAGGTGATTTCAATGCCCAACAGGACTAGATGCTCCTATCCTTTCAGGAATGGCAATCCTCGAAGGCATGCTGGCAGATTGGATGACTAGCAGCTCTTCAGCACCAGAAGCATCACCAGAATGACGGTCACTGCTGGGACTGTATCAGCAAGGTGGAGCAAGCTCCGAATAATAGATTAGTGGAGTGAGGTCAGACAGACTGTCTACTTTGTGTTTTGTGGCTGTGGCCAGCCAGGGGTTGGCAGCAGGGTCTTCTGGTTCTGCTGCCACTTTTAACTGAGGTTTCATGTTGTACAGTGGAAATGGTGCTGTGGGGTTCTCTGTTGGCAGGAAAATTCCAACCATTATGTTGGGCCAGCAGCACATGTACCAATATTACCAACATTCTTGAAGAATCCACCTTGTAGTATAATCAGGCAGTTTCAGCAGCAAGAAAATAGGACTGTACAAAGAATTTGAATATAATTTGTTCTGTAATATGAATGGAATGCTACTGAAGAATGCTAAGTAATGCAAGTGTTTTACTTTCCCACAACATCTAAAACAAGGTAAAGTGTAAACTCAAATTATTTCTGAGATAACAACAAACAAGAATGTGTATACCAAACCCAAACTGACTTTTCTCCAACTGTAGCTAGAAAGAAAAATATACGTTTATATAACGCTTTTCAGAGCTCAGGACATTCCAAAATACTTCACAACCAATGCAGTACTTTTGAACTAAGTACTGTTGTAGTGCAGGGAACAAGGCAACAAGCTCCCACAGGTAGAATTGCGATAATGACCATGTAATCAGCTTTCATGATCTTGATTGAGGGATAAATATTGGTGTTCTTCAAATAGGACTATGGGATCTGTTACATCCACCTGAGTGAACAGACAGGGCCTCAGTTTAACATCTCATTCAAAAGATGGCACCTTTGACATTGCAGCGTGTCATCATAGAATCCATAGAACCCTACAGTGCAGAAAGAGGCCCTTTGGCCCATCAAATCTGCATGGACCAAAATCCTACCCAGGCCCTACCCCTTATCTCTACATATTTTACCCACTAATCCCTCTAACCTATGCATCCCAGGACACTAAACGACAATTTTAGCATGGCCAATCAAGCTAACCCACACATCCTTGGGCTGTGGGAGGAAACCGGAGCATTTGGAAGAAACCTACGCAGACACGAGGAGAATGTGCAAACTCCTCACAGACAGTGACTCAAGCTGGGAATCGAACCCCGGTCCCTGGAACTGTGAAGCAGCAGTGCTAACTGCTATGTTACTGTGCCGCCCCATTACAATATTGCACTGAAGAGCCAACTGGCTTTCTTCTGTGCTCAAGTCCTGGAGTGCGACTTGGATGGGAATGGGAAGCCACACACAGATAAAGCTGAGGATGAAATCAGAGATGGAAGGCACAGGGCTTTGTATCTTCTGATTTCTTCTTAATGTTTACAGCAGCTGCATTTCCTGTTCTTGCACTGGATCTCCAAAATGTAATTTTTTTAGTCGCATGTTTAAAAATATCAAAGTTTGCAGGCAGGTTCCATAAAAAAGTCCTGATCTTAAACATGTACATTTAGCATTTCAATCCTACTAACTATTATTGTGGCTAATGGTATAAGAAAATGCCAATTAGTTTGAAATATTATATATTTTCTGGAATTCACATTGAAAGCCAACACCTGACACAGTCTAGGTAAACAGACGCTCCTCCATGTTACGTGATGCATTTACAAATGTGATTCTGGCTTTTATTTATTTATCTACAACAGCATCGAAAATCCATGACCTGAAATGGCCCTGGCCTTGATTCATCTCTGGCAAAACAGTCAAAGAAAGGAGGGTAGCAGTAAACTGCAGGAAACCATGTCTTGCTGGTTAGCACTGCTGTCTCGCAGCGCCAGGGACTGGTATTCAATGCTAGCCTTGGATCACAGGTTAGCAGGATAAATATGAGGAATTATGGTAAGAAGCCTGGGAATGGATGTGTTAGGTGAAGACTCAATGGGCCAAATGCCGCCTTCTACACTGTAGGGATTCTATGATTCTAATAGAATTCTGTCTCCTGAAGAGAAAGCCAAGAAATGTCAGGGGGTAATGCTCGGATGAGGAGAGAGATGGATGATATGTGGCTTCCACAGGAAATTCCAATTTGGAGACACCAGATATATCCAGCAGGAATAGGTTCCATCATGAATCTGCCAATAGTTCAAAAATGGTTGCAGAGAAGAGTGATCAACCCTGATGGGTTCAATCACTTCGCAAAAATGGCATAACAACTCCTCTTGAAATAAAAAAGATGGGCTGGCAGCTGTATCAGTGTAACAACCCAGGTCTTTCAAATGCTGGTTGATATGTCCCCAGATGTAGAATATACCTGTCGTGAACATTGCAGGGCTCCCTTCTTACTTTTCCACCAAAAGTGGAAGTTTGAAATTTTAGCTGATGTTTTTATTTTCCAGGATCCAATGGAAAAAGTTGCACTGAATCTAAGGAAATCTCTTTCCAAGTTGTCCAATGGAAATGAGCTCCCAACTTCCAGTTCTACAATCCCATGTTCTCTTCCTTTCAAGAACGTAATATTTTACAACAGTTAAATGAGGTGCATGTGTTAGAAATAGGGATATACTCTAATACACAAGTGTTAGGATTTTAGCCCAATATGCTGAATGAAAAGACTGTCTAGAATTACCATGCAAATTAGAAACTACTGTTTACATTACTGACAAAGGAACACAGATATTCACCTGACTGTTACTCAACTTACTATTTTAGTGACAAAATTACCTTGTTTGTATTAATACTCATGTTAAAATATCAAATGATTGTTGCATGACTGCCTTAGTTGTCCTTCTGTTATCATTAACAATGCTAATTTCTAATTTTATATTTTCTAGGGTTATCCATACTATGCATTAGCTAGAGAATGCACAAATGCAAGGGTATAAAGGGGAGACATTGGTGTAGTGGTTTTGTCACTGTCCCAGTAAGTCAGAGACCCAGGATAATGCTTCAAAGAGCAGGGTTCAAATCCCACCATGACAGATGGTGAAATTTAAATTCAATAAAGAGTTGGAATTAAACATCTAATGATGACCATTGTTGATCATGATTAAAATCTCATCTGGTTCACTAGTGTATATTAAGGAAGGAAATCTGCCATCCTTACCTTTCTAGCCTACATGTGACTCCTGACCAATATCAATGTGGTTAACTCTTTCCTGTCTGAGGAAGCCATTCAGTTAAAGAGCAATTTGGAATGGACAATAATGGATGGCCCAGCCAGCGACATCCACAATCCATGTAAGAATTAAAAAAAAACTTCACATACAAATTACCTTGCAATGTATAACAGAAACATTTCTCGAGAGATTCTTGGTGTTGCATCATTTGTGCAGTCGAATAGATAAGACCAGTTAACAAATTGGAACTCATAGAATAGCAGCGTCAGCTTGGATAAAAAAAAACTGGCTTAAAGACAGAAAACAGCAAGTCATGGTAAATGGTTATTTTTCAGAAAGGAGACAGCAGAGAGTGGTGTTCCCTAATTGTTAGAAGGACTATTTTATATATATGTAAACAACTTCAATATTGGAGAATAAAATGGGTGATGATATCAAATTTGAAGGAGTTACAAACAGTGAGGATGATACAATTGACTCCGACAGGATATAGAAAGGCTAACAAGTAGCAGATGGAATTTACTACAGAATAATGAGTGCTGATACATTTTGGCAGAAGAGACAGAAGAGGCAACGCAGAATTAATGGCATGTTAAATAATGTGCAGGACTTGAGAGACCTGGGGTTCATACATACAGATCTTTGCAGAATCATTGGAAGAGTAATTAGCAACATGTTATGACTGGGATGGAAGGAGTGTGTGTGTTGCACTCTGCAAGTCACTATTATTTTAAAAGTTAAATTCATTCACAACAATGGCTAATTGTTTAACATCTCTATGGTACTCAGAATAAGTACCTGTCTGAGTGGCTCCCATATCTCCTAAGATAATTCTAGTTTTAAATGCTTCATGTGACGGATAAAGGGTTAATTTTGCTTTAGACACAAATTCTTCATAACTCTCATCTATCGTATTCACTTCTCCTGCACTCACAGCACTGAGTAATTAACAAAGCATTTGCAATCTTGAATTTCATAGAGGAACTGAATACATAAGTCGAGAAGCTACATTAAACCTCTTTAAATTCAGATTCATCCACAACTGATATCTTGCATCCAGTTCTGGTCCCCATACTTCAGGAAGGATGAGGGTGTCCTTCAGAGGGTGCAGAAGTTATTTATCAGAATGGTTCTAGAAAAAGGGATTTTAGAACCACAGAACCACAAAATACCTACAGTGCAGAATAAAGTGGTTCAGCCATCAAGTCTTCAATGAATCCTAGTGGGAACTGAATAGAGGGGGGGGGGAGAAATTTATTTGTGGTGATGGGGGATTGGATGTGGGAGCTGGGGATGCTGGCACTGGGTGTTTGACTGTTCAGGGGGCTTGTCTGATGCAAGCCATATTTGAGAAAAAGTGGCTGCCGACATTGACTGTTTATTGGAGCAGGGAGGAGGAGTATATGGGGAAATACTGGCTCTGATGGTGTTTGGGTGGGGGAAGGAGGATAGTGACCTGAGAGCTCCGGGGTGGAGTGAGAGGGTGGTATTTTTCACTCGAACCTCAGTGCAGCCAGGCTTTGCCAGCATGTTTAAGCCTTGCCCTGCAACATAATGGCATGAGAAACGCCCATCTATTTTTTGGGGATCAAATAAATTGTCAGAAGATATGGAGAGAAAACCGGCCCTTTTCTCCAGGTTGGTTTTCAGTCAGACCCTGACATTTTGTCATTTTTTGGTAAGATTTCACCCTCTGACTCTACAAATGATGAAGCAGACATGCTTTGATGAGTCAGCCTGTTCTGGAAATGTGTTCATTTCCTTTCACTGGTAGCTGTGCAATAGCTCTGTGTCAGACGAATCACATGCAATTTTTTGTCCCCTTCAGCTCTGTACAATATTCTATCATATTTAACATTCTGGGAAGATCTAGGAAATTCTAGCATAAAATCTCTCCTTTAACAAATGAACATTTAAGAAAAATCATTTAAGGGCTGAATTTGCTTTCATTCTGTGTGTTATTTACAGTGTTGTAATCGTTGCCAACCTACAAAACCCCAAAGCTGATATTTAATTTGTGATTCAATGAAATGAAATGTGCTAGAGTAGATTATCAGTCACTGTCTACATGGTAATCTGGCAGAACAGAACTCCCACCAAGTGGAACGTGTACAATTTACATTCCATTCAAATACAAAGTCAAGCAGGCTCTACAACAGATTGTGTGTAATTTAGAAGGGAGCTGGAGGTGCGCCAAGCTGTCTATTGCCCATGTCCCTCTACGTGGTAGAAGTCATGGGTTTGGAAGTTGTTGTAGCACATGTATTGCAGATAGTTGCTGTCACTGGACAACATTGAAGGAGGAAGTGACCGTTTAACATTTGTGGAAGGAGTGCCAATTAAGCAGGTTGTTTTGGTTTAAGTGACATTGAGTTTCCTGAGTATTGTTGGACCTGCATTCATGTAGGCATATGGAAAGTATTCCATCACACCTTTGATTTACGCCTTGTAGATGGTATACAAGTTTCTGGAAATCAGAAGGTGACTTACTCACAGCAGAATTCCCACTCTGTCCTGCTTTTGTAGCCACAGTATTTAATATGGCTATTCCATATTACATTTCTGGTATAATATGGTCCCAGAATGTTGATGGTAGAGGATCTGACAATGCTAAAGGCGTAGAAAGTCAAGAGGACGTGTTTAAACTCTCTCTCATTGCAGACCATTTTTGCTAAAGAGTTGTATGATCTGAATGTTGCCACTGATCAGTTCAAACCAGAATGTTGTCCAGATATTGCTGCATGTGCATCATTATTTGAGGAGTTGTGAATGAGACTGATCACAGTGATCATGAGTAAATATCCCCACTTTTGACTTAATGGTGAAGGGAATGCCATTAGTGAAGCAGACAAAGGCAGTTGGATCAAGGACATTGACATTCTGAAGTTGAGATGATTGGCTTCCAAAGAATACAACCATGTTCCTTTTGCTGGGTATGATTCCAGCCAAAAGAGAGTTTTCTCCCAGATTCCCATTAACTTCAATTTTATTAGGCATCCTTAGGACCACACTTAGTCAAATGCTACTTTGATGTTTAGGATAGACATCCTTGGAATTCAAATTCTTTGTCCATGCTTGGATAATGGATTAATGCTGTAACAAGGATTTGAGCTGAGTGGTGCTAGTAGAACCTAACCATCAGTGAGCTGGTATGGTTGAGGAATGGTACCAAAATGGTTATGCAACTGGACTAAGGGTCCTGAGGCCTGAACTACTCATTAGGGCCATGAGTTCAAATCCATTTTGGTAGCTGATGAATTTAAATTTAGTTAATTAAATAAGTCTGGAATAAAAAGCCATTATAAATAATGGCAACCATAAAACTAACCTAAAATTCTTGGTTTCTAAATGTCCTTTTGGAAAGAAAATATACTGTCCTGACCTACAAGTGACACCAAACCTATAGCAGTGTAGTTAACTTTTAACTGATCTCTGAAATGGTTTAGCAAGATATTCGCTTGTGTGATATTCACCACTATTTTTACCACATTAACAACAGCAGCTCAAAGAGCACTGCTGCCTCACATCGCAAGGGACCAGGGTTTGATTCCCAACTTGGGTCACTGTCTGTGTGCAGTCTGCACATTCTCCCCATGTCTACATGGGTTTCCTCCGAGTGCTCTGGTTTCCTCCCACAGTCTGAAGGATGTGCTGGTTATGTGCATTGGCCATGCTAAATTCTCCCTCAGTGTACCCAAACAGCTACCGAAGTGTGGCGACTAGGCGATTTTTACAGTAATTTTGTTGCAGCGTCAATTTAAGCCAACTTTTGATGCTAATGAATAAACTTAAAACTTAAAAACCTTTACGAAGGCAATTAGAGATAAATAATGCAGGCTGTTTTTGCCAGTGAAATCCACATCCATTAATTTATAAAAAAAATCTATTTGTGGGCAGGTGCCACTTAATAACGCTTTCCATCACTTTGTTAATGACTGCAAATAGGCTGAAGGGGCACTAATTGGCTGGATTGGATAACATAACTGGGCACTTTTCCAGTTTGTTTGCTCCACGTCAGTTTTGTACCTGTTTTGGAATAGTGTGGAGAGCACGTCCTCAGAACTGTAATATCGGGACACACAGATCTTTCTGTATCCAGTGTGCTCAGCCATTTCCTGACATATTTGGAGTGAGTCAGATTGGCTGAAGACTGGTTCCGTGATGATGAGAATTTCAGAAAGAGGCTGAGATGGATCATCCCCTCAATGTTTCCAGCTGAAGATAGTTGCAAATGCGTCAATCTTGTTTATTGTACTTACATGCTGGCCTCCAGCATCAATGTGGATGGGGAAGCTCATTTAGCCTCCAACTTTTGTTACTTGTTTAATTTGTCCACTATTTTTCACCATTGAATAGAACCAGAATTCTCATTGCAGAAAAGGTTCATTTTTGCTACTTATGGTGTAGGATTCATTTCCACTCAGGTGTGTGAGGAACAACAGGTCTAGGATAACTGGAGTAAGAGGGGTGCAACTGTTGGGTTGGGGCAGGGTGGTGAGCTTTGATCCTTGTTTCACTAAAAGCCTACCAAATTCACTACTTATTCATGGTTTCCATATCTAACTTAAAAGCATTGTCTTTTGGACATTATAGATATTAGGGAAGAGGTTGTGATGGATGGCTTACTGTGGCTAGTTTTTTGCTCTGTCCATATTGGACTTGATTTATTTCATCTTCTGAATGAAAATGGGTACCATTGACTGATTCAGGATTATCACTGACTCAAATTTCCTTAAGGCACCATTTGGGTTGTCATATAAGGTGAAGTGGACTCAGTGTTTTACATCTGTGACATAATGATACATTGCTCAAAGTACCTCCAGGTGTAGTGACTAAGGTAATGAGACCATGTGCAGTTTTTCATTTGGCATAGATAAATTTCTTACTTTGAGTGCAAATATTTGCAATTTCCTTAACCATGCAACTGATCTTGGGTGTAAAAACCAAATACACTCATTTATATCTTCTCCAACCTCAAGGATGGCATGATGGCACAGTGGTTAGCACTGCTGCTTCACAGCATGAGGGACTTGGGTTCAATTCCGGCTTTGGGTCACTGTCGGTGGGGAATTTGCATGTTCTCCCCATGCCTGTGTGGGTTTCCTCCAGATATGTCAGTTTCCTCCCACATGTGCAGGTTAAATTGACTGGGCCATGCTAAATTGCTCCTTGTCAGGGGGATTAGCAGGGTAAAATACCTGGGGTTAGGAGGATGGGACCTGGGTGGAATTGTTGTCAATGCAGGCTCAATGGGCCAAATGCCTCCTCCTGCACTGTAATGGATTTTAGAATTCTACGATTTTATATCACTTCTGTTGCATAGCAACCAAAAGGATACATCAGGCTGCAGATGAGGTAGGACCAATACTCTGTACAAACCACCTGGAACCTGCTCCTTATCCATCTGTTTATATATCTCCAGATTACTTTTTTACAGTTCTGAGATACCATAATATGGTTTCAGTGATGCTTTTTTCATTCTCTCTCTGGATATGGGCATTGCTACATGGCCAGTTTTATTGCCTACCCCGAGACGGCCTTCGAAAGATGATGGTAAATCTTCTCTTCTGGAACTGCTGCAGTCCATGTGGTATAGGTAGACCCAGAATACTGCACAGTTACAGGACTTTGACCCAGTAATTTCTACAGCCAGAATTCTCATTGCAGAAAGAGGTCCATTTTTGCTACTTATGGTATAGGATTCATTTCATTGTGGGAGGAACAACAGGTCTAGGACAACTGGAGTGAGAGGAGTGCAACTGTTGGGTTGGGGCAGGGTGGTGAGCTTTGATCCTTGTTTCACTAAAAGCCTGCCAAATTCACTACTTATTCATGGTTTCCATATCTAACGTAAAAGCATTGTCTTTTGGACATTATAGATATTAGGGAAGAGGTTGTGATGGATGGCTTACTGTGGCTAGTTTTTTGCTCTGTCCATATTGGACTTGATTTATTTCATCTTCTGAATGAAAATGGATACCATTGACTGATTCAGGATTATCACTGACTCAAATTTCCTTAACGCACCATTTGGGTTGTCATATAAGGTGAAGTGGACTCAGTGTTTGATGGCTGTATAGCTTACACTGAGTATATGGATGGTTCTTGGCATGTATAATCTTTGATAAGAAGGTCATACACAATTTATATTTCTTTGAAGATTTCTTCAAAGTTTAAATAACAGGTGTTCATGCACATTGATCTTTATGGTACCAGAGGAGGAGAAATAAGAAAATCTTTTCCCCTTAAAAGATTTTCATAATTCAAATCCAACTCCTAGGTAAACTATGTTGAGATTAAGTGCTTTGTGGATGTCACCAATCCTATTGACCACAATAGTATGGTCCTGTGTCAGATTCAATACTTGGAAGCTGATTAGTTGTGCACAAGCAAGTTCCCCTCACTGACTCTCCTGGCAGGCCAGCAGCTGATTCATCCATCCACCCATTGCTGACAGTTTTAAATACTAACCCAGAACATTCATATTTCTCTGTCTGGCCCATCCATATTCACCAGACCATGCAACATCTCAGCAATCCAGGCAGATAAGGCTAACACCCTCAAGAAGAAATATGTTCCTTAACTCAAATGCCTTCTCCTGAGCCCATGTCCCATTTGATCTCCAACTCACCACATCTGCAGTGTTGTTGTATCCCCTTCCAGTAAACAATGTGATCTTTTTTTGACCCATTGATTCTGAGCTTTTCATGCAGCTTTGTCAGAGTCCAGCTTCCCTCTGCCTTCCATTGTTCATTTTCTTTCCACCTTCTTACCTCTCTGCTTGCCATCATGAGCACTCACACTTCCTCACACCTTGCACATCCCCCCTTCTAAATTGCCCCTCTTCGTCTTCTTTAGGGCACATATCTCTCACCTCCCCGGCTTGACTTCACTCTTGGTGCAGAATTCACGTCTCTATCTGTTACCAAGGAACTCTGGTTTCATGTTTCCATTTGGGACTGAATGTCATGGAAGGTTTGTTTATAATGTAGCCATGCAGGTTGATTATCGGCCTGTAAATCCTTCCAACATGCCTGATGGCAGACGACAAGACTGGGAGAGTTTACTGATCAGTCACATTGCAAAGCATAATCATAGACCAATACAGTGTAAATCTATAGCGTCAATGCCTTCTTAGGGCATGGTACCTAAAGAAGGAGAAGGGTTTCCTGAAACAGAAGGAACATAGCAATTGTTTGTTTCAAAGAAGGCATCCTTTAGTTTCAAAGGAAACTCAAATGCACAACTTGAAATATTTGAGGTGATTCTGAGCGCTCATTCTCCACCTGTGGAAATAGCAACGTGCGCTCAAAAACTGGAGAGTGTTATTTGTGCTGATGGGCCCATTACCAGTGGAATGGCATGAAACAGGCCCCAGAATCATAGACAGTTCATTTTAATACATCAGTACGTCATTCGCTGGCATCACATACAACAGCTTTACATAAGCACGAACATGGCGTCTTCACTTCGGAGAGTGATTTCAGAAGTGAGCGTTCAGGCAGCCAGCACTCTCCGTGATTGCACTGCTAGGGAACACCAGAGAGGGCTCAGGGAACGCAGATAAGTTTAACTGGGGGCCAGGATCCCAGAATTGCCATTTCGGGGAGTGGTGTTGGGAGGGGTTACCTGAATTTGAAGAATTATATGGCAATGCCTTCAGGGATAGTTGGGCACAGTGCAGAGAAATTATTTTGTGGTGAAATTGATCTTGGGAATTAGCACAGAATGGCTGATAATGAATATCTGACTAATTTTACAACTCTGCCAACTCTTTATGTTTGTGTGGTATCAGTCAGCCTGTAAAGTGGGCTGCCAACTCATTTTCAGCTGTTTTCCACTTCAGTCCAGGATGAACTTTGTACCCACTTGGAGAACCAGGAGATAACAGTGAGTAAAAATAAAAAAACTTGGCAAACTTAAAGAGAAACTATTTGACACACATTTTGACTCATGGTATAGATTGTCACTAGTATAATGAATGTGGATTCTTCAAATGATGGCTAAAAGGAAATTCCTGATTCAGCTGGGAGTAGAGGTAGACACAGGCTTTTTACTGAAGTGGGAGGGTGATTTAAAAGTGTCACTGCAAACCATTACCACCACCTCAGGATATATTGAGCTAGATGAAGTGGCTATGTACACGGCATAACACAAAGTCAGATTGCTGAGTGGACAGGATTTTCAAAGATTGGAATAAGAGCTTCTTTGGTGGTGTGGAACTTTGCCATCAGTGAACATGGCACAGTGTTTCCAGCATACAATCAAGCCCCAAGAAAAATAATAGTAAATAATAATAATACAAAACAATGCTAAAATAGTGAAAATAATAAATAATATTGGGGAACCTTAACTTTCCCAACATTGACTGGAACAGCCAAAGCAGTAGGGGCTTGGATGGAGAAAAGTTTATTCAGTGTATTCAAGAAGAATTTCTCATTTAGTATGTGAATGGCCTGACTAGAGAGGGGGCAAAACCTGACTTTTTCTTGGGAAATAAGGAAGGACAGGTGGCAGAAGTGTTAGTGAGGGGTCACTTTGGGACAAGTGACCTTAATTCCATTAGTTTTAAGACAGCTACAGAAAATAATAGATCTGGTCCAAAAATTAAAATTCTAAATCGGGGCAAGGACAATTTTGATGGTAATAGACAGAAATTTTCAAAAGCTAATTGGGAGGAGTCTGATAGCAGGCAAAAGAACGTCTGGTAAGTGGAAAGCTTTCAAAAGTGTGGCAACCAGGTTCAGGGTAAGCACATTCCTTTTAGAGTGAAGAGCAAGGCTGGTAGAATTAGGGAACTCTGTTTGACTTGAGATATTGAAGCTCTGATCAAGAAGAGGAAGTAGCATATTAATTACATGCATTGGCAGATGGGATCAAGTGCATCCCTTGAAGAGTATAGGGAGTGTAGGAGTAGATTTAAGACAGAAATCAGGAGGACAAAAAGGAGACATGAGATTACTTTGGCAGATAAGGCAAAGGAGAATCCAAAGAGCTTCTACAAATACTTACAGGGCAAAAGAGTAACTAGGGAGAGAATAGGGTCTCTTAAGGATCAACAAGATCCTCTACATGCGTGTGGATCCACAAGAAATGGGTGAGATCCTAAATGAATATTTCTCATCAGTATGTACTATTGAGAAAAGCATGGATGTTAAGGAACTTGGGGAAATAAACAGTGTTATCTTGAAGAGTATACATATTGCTGAGGAAGTGGTGCTGTAAGTCTTAAAACACATCAAGATAAATAAATCCCCGGGACATGATGAAGTTTCCAGGATGTTGAGAGAGATTAGGGAGGAAAATTATGAGTTCCCTAGCAGAGGTATTCAAATCTTTGACTGCCACAGGTGAGATACCTGAAGATTGGAGGGTGGCAAATGTTATGCCTTTGTTTAAGAAGGATTGCAGGGAAAAGCCTGGGAACTACAAGTCGGTGAGCCTAACACTGTAGTGGATAAGTTATTGGAAGGTATTCCGAGAACAGAATCTACACGCATTCAGAGAGACAAGGACTGATTAGGGATAGTCAGCACAGCTTTGAGAATGGAAATTCACATCTCACAAATTTAATTGAGTTTTTTGAAGGGTAGCCAAAAAGGTAGATGAGGTGCAGTTGACATTGTCTAAATGGACTATAGCAAGATCTTTGTCCACATGATAGGTTGTTGCATAAGTTAAATCTCACAGGGTGAAGTAGCCAATTGGATATAAAATTGGCTGATGACAGAAGCTAGAGGATGATTATAAAGGATTGTATTTCAAACTGGGGGCCTGTGATCAATAGTGTGCCTCAGGGATCGGTGCTGGATCCACTGTTATTTGTCATTTATACCAATGATTTGCATGAGAATTAAAGAGACTCTTTAGGTGTGCAGATGACACAAAGATTGGTGGCATTGTGAACAGTGAAGAATGTTTTCTAGTATTTCAATGGGGTCTTGATAAATTGGGCCAGTGGACTGATAAATGGCAGATGGAGCTTAATTTAGATAAATGCAAAGTGTTGCATTTTCATAGATCAACCCAGGGCAGAACTTACTCAGTCAATGATAAGGCACTGGGGAGAGTTATAGAACAAAGAGTATTGGTTCATTCTTCTTTGAAAGTGGAGTCACAGATGGACAAAATGATGATGAAGATATTCGGCATTCTTGGTTTCATTGGTCAGAACATTGAATACAGGAGTTGAGACTTCTTGTTGAAGTTGTACAAGACACTGGTTAGGCCACACTTAAAAATACTGCGTACAGTTTTGGTCACCCTATTACAGAAAGAATATTATTAAACTAGAAAGAATATAGAAAAGATTTATTAGGGTGCTACTGGGATTTGATAGTTTGAGTTGTAAGCAGAGGTTGGATAGATTGGGACTTTTTCCCCTGGAGTGTAGGAGACTCAGGAGTGACCTAATAGAGATCTATAAAATAGTGAGGGGCATTGATCAGCTATATAGTCATTGTCTTTTCCCAAAGGTAGGGGAGTCTACCACTAGGGGGGGCATAGGTTTAAGATGAGAGGAGAGTGATACAAAAGGGTCCAAAGGGGCAATTTTTTCACAAAGGATGGGGAGTGTCTGGAACAAGCTGCCAGAGGGAGTAGCGGAAATAATTTTGTCTTTGAAAAAGCATTTAAACAGTTACTTGGTTAAGATGGGCACAGATGGATATAGGCCAAACGCCCATATAAAGCATTTTGGAAACTCTGATAAAGCTAGGAAATATACAGTAAATGGCAGAACCCTTAAGAGTATTGATAGGCAGAAGGATCTGGGTGTACAGGTATACAGGTCACTGAAAGTGACAACAAGGTAAAGAAGATAGTCAGGAAGGCATAGGCATGCTTGCCTTCATTGGCTGGGGCATTGAATTTAAAAATTAGCAAGTCATGTTGCAGCTTTATAGAAACTTAGTTAGGCCATACTAGGAATATAGTGTTCAATTCTGGCTGTCACACTACAAGAAGGATGTGGAGACTTTGGAGAAGATATAGAAAAGATTTACCAGGATGTTGTCTGGTCCGAAGGACATTAGTTATGAAGAGAGGTTGGAGAAACTTGGTTTGTTCTTACTGGAACGATGGAGGTTGACGGGCGACCTGATAGGTGTCTACAAGATTATGAGGGGCATGGACAGAGCAGATAGTCAGAAGCTTTTTCCCAATGTGGAAGAGTCAATTACTAGGGAGCATAGGTTTAAGTGCAAAGGGGAAAATTTTTAAGGAGGTGTACAAGGCAAGTTTTTTTTTTAAACACAGAAAGCATAGGTGTCTGGAACTCTCTGCCGAGGAGGTAATGGAAGCAGATACAATAGTGAGTTTTAAGGGGCGTCTGGACAAATACATGAATAGAATGAGAATAGTAGGATACGGTCCCCAAAAGGGTAGGGGGTTTTAGTTCAGTCGGGCAGCATGGCCGTGCAGGTTCGGAGGGCCGAAGGGCTTGTTCCTGTAGTGTAATGTTTTTGTTCTTTGTGTCAGCATGGAGAGACTCAGACAGGTTGTTGGTGACGTGGATACCCAAAGACTTGAAGGTCTTGACAATTTCTACTTCGTCCCCATTGATGTAGGCAGGATGTATTTCCTGAAGTCAATGACAATCTCCTTTGTTTTGTTGACACTAAGGGACAGATCACTGTCATAGCACTAGTTCATCATATTTTCCATTTCTTTCTTGTACTCTGACTCGTCATTGTTTGAGATGTGCCAACACTGGAAATAATAGAACCTTACAAAATAGAATGAGGCCAGTTAGCCCATCACATGTTGACTGTAGATTAATTAACTATTTTATTGTACTCAGCTGGTGGGCACTAACTGGAGATTCAGTTGGCTCCTATAAGTAGGGGCAATCTCCATCGATACACTTCAGGCCTCCATGACTGCTGGAAGCCTAAGAACTGGGATGCATCATCAGCCCAGGAAATTATGTTTTGTTTAGTTAAGTTTCTTTGACATTGCATCTTTATTACAGTTATCAGGGGCTGTCACCACCAATCATGCGCCCCCTCCAACTCATTTTTATTTAATTTATTGATCATCTTGTTTTATTGAAATAAGTATGTTGGAGCAGACTGAAACTGTGTTGGTTGGGTTACGAGGTATATGTTTTTAAGGTGTAAAAAGCTTAGGAATGTGTAAAAACCAGGCTCCAGTTCTACCCATTACCATGTGGCTGGCTATATGGATTACAATGTCTTGCCTATTTCGGCTCTCAAAAAGAGCATTTCAATCATTCCTACTCTCCGTCTCTTTCCCTATAGCCCTGCAATTTTTTTACTTTTTCCTATGTCCAAAACAAAGCAGGAAAGAATGAGGGACAGCTGTCCCCTTTGCCACATAAACTGCTTTGTTCCTCTCTCTGCTAAGCTCTCCAGAGATCCTCCCTGCCCTTTCCTTCTCTATTCTTTGACTTTGCAAGATTCTTTAGCCATGCAAGCTCTCCCTCAGTGAAAAATGTCAAAACCTATTTCTTAAACCTCCTACACCTCAGAGCTCTGCCTGAACTCCTAGCTTGGCTTCCTGGAAAATCGTGCGAGATTTCGCAATGTTGGAGAGGAAATGCAAGTAATGTTGAGTATTCTGAGTACAGCTCATGTTTCAATGGAAAAATAATTGCTCTTTGCTGCCACCTAATGTATCTATATGATGTTACAACTTGCCTTGATTGTAACTATTGCTTTGTCATAGAATCCTAGAATCCCTACAGTACAGGAGGCCATTTAGCCCATCGAGTCTGCACCAACAACAATTGCAAGTAGGCCTTTTTCCCCATAACCCCATGTATTTACCTCACTAATTTCTTGACACTAAAGGACAATTTAGTATGATTAATCCACCTAGTGCGCACATCTTTAGACTGTAGTAGGAAATGAGAGCATCTGGGGAAAACTCACGCAGACATGGAGACAATGTGCAAACTCCACACAGTCACCCAAGGCAGGAATTGAACCTGGGCCCTAGTGTTAAGAGGCTGCAGTGCTAACCATTGTGCCACCATGCCATCCCATTTTGAACCTGAAATATAAGCACAATGAGTTAGAAATAAGAAACAAAACAGTCAGCGTCTAGAAAGAGAAAACATATTATTATCTATCCACTATCAACCTTTGTTAGACTGAAGAACAGAAAATAAGCAGGCATTCCAGCAGATTGGAAAAATAGGGAAAAATGAGAAACAAAAAAACTTGTTAATTGCAAAGTAAAGTCAAAACTGTGGAAAACTAGTTGATAAGAAAGATCAATAAGATAATGCAGAATTATAAAGAGAACAAAAGAAGGTGCAAATGGCATGGTGATACGGATTCAATCAAACTGAAAACAAAACAGAAAATGCAAGCAAAGATCAGTAGGTCAGCAAATCATTGCCATGCTTCAAAGGACCCTGACTCATTTCCCCTTCTCCTAGACATATTCAGCTCCTCTCTCTCAGTCCCAGCACTTACTTCTCTGAGGGAAATGTTATGAAAGCTAAACCACAACCTGGGGGAAATGTCACTAAAGACCAGAGGATTGCAGTGGGTTCAGCAGAATGATGAGATACTGATCTTGTGTTTCAGTCAAACAATGAACCATGGATGTCCCAGACATGGTGTAAACCAATGTGGAGCAACATGTGACATGCCAGTGACCAGTGGCGTACCTCAGGGATCTGTGCTGGGCCCCCCTGTTTATCATTTATATAAATGACATAGATGACTACGTGGCGGGTAGGATCAGTAAATTTGTCAATGACACAAAGATTGGCTGGGTGGTTAACAGTGAGGTTGAGTTCTTGGGTTACAAGAAGATATCGACGAGATGATCAAATGGACAGATAAGTGGCAGATGGAATTTAACCTCGAAAAGTGTGAAGTGATACACTTTAGAAGGAGTAATTTCACAAGGAAGTATACCATTAAAGGACTGACATTCGGAAATTCCAAAGAATAAAGAGACCTTGTCGTGTTTGTCCATAGACTTCTGAAGGCAGAAAGGCAGGTTAATAGGGTGGTGAAAAAGGCATTTGGCATATTTGCATTTATGAATCAGGGTACATATTACAAAAACAGAGAAGTCATGATGATGTTGGATAGAACTTTGGTGAGCTGCATTTCTGGGTCACCAAATTGTGGGAGAATGCAAACACACCGGAGTGGGTGCAGGGAAGATTTACTAGGATGCTGCCTGGGATGGAACATTTAAGTTATAGGTTAGATAGGCTTGGGATGTGTTCTCGGCAGCAGAGAAGACTGAGGAGCGACCTGATTGAGGTGCTCAAGATTATGAAGGGCATGGATAAGGTGGAAAGGGAGCAGTTGTTCCCCTTATTTGAAGGGTCGGTTATGAGGGGACACAAGTTGAAAGTGAGGGGTGGGAAGTTCAGGGGAGATGTGAGGCAAATTAATTTTACTGACAGGGTGGTGACAGTCTGGAATGCACTGCGTGGGAGGGTGGTGGAGCCAGATGTCTCACATCTTTTAAAAAGTACCTGGATGAGGTATATTTATATTTACTCCTTCCAAAATATATCACCTCAAACTTATCAAGTTTAAATTCCACCCATTTGACCATCTTGTCTATATCTTCCCATAACCCAAGACTCAACCTCCCTGTTCACCATCCGGCCAATCTTTGTATCATCAGCAAACTTACTGATCTACACACCCCCCACCCCAAACTCCCTACATAGTCATGACTATGTCATTTATATAAATGACAAAAAATGGGAAGGGGGGGTGGGGAGGTGGCCAGCATGGATCCTTGTGATATGCTACTCATCACTGGCCTCCAGTCACTGAAGCAGCCGTTTGTCACCACCCTCTGTCTTCTACCATTAAGCCAATTATGAATCCACCTTATCAGATTATATGTGCACTTGTCTTCTTAATAAGTCTCCCATGTGGGCCTCTGTCAAAGGCTTTGCTGAAATCCATGAAAACTACATCTACCACTACCCTCATTCACACACTTGGTTACATGCTCAAAAATTCAAATTTTTAGTCATGACCTCCCTCTGAGAAAATCATGCTGACTAACCCTGGTCAAACTTTGCCTCTCCAAATGGAAACACAATTTCTCCTTCAGAATCTTCCCCAGCAGTTTTCCAACTACAGATGTGAGTCTTACTGGTCCATCGGTCCCTGGCTTGTCTCTACAACCTTTCTTAAATAGTAGGACCACATTAGCTGTTCTCCAGTCCTCTGGCACCTCTTTGATAGTCAGAGAGGAATTATAAGTTTGGTTCAGAGCCCCTGCAATTTCCTCCCTCGCCCCATACAACAGTGTGAAACATCATCAATCCAGACTTGAAGATTTTTCCACTTTTAATTCCCCACTTACATTGCTACCAGTGAATAACCACTGAAAAAATTTAAATGTGATTGGCTCCTATTTTTCCCCTATTCAGAAGTTACTCCTTTTAATATTTGTGTATCCTTTCCAATATAAATTAACTCCAGTGACGGTTTGTACTCAACAGGAAATATTTATTTAAGAGCTTCATGATACAACTGGATTGTCTCTCTTCGGCTTCTGACCCCTCCTTCCTCTCTCTTCTCTTGCTCTGCCCCTTATTTTTCTTTTCTTCTTCCTATTAAATCTCTTGTTCCCATTTTCTCCCAACCTTCTCCTTTCCTGTATTCCCATTCCCTCTATCCTTTTGTCTGTTTTCCTCTATCCTCCTCACATTTCCTCTGCCACTTGCCTGTTCCTTCAATCCCTTCTTGCTGCTCCCTTCATGCTTCTCTCCTCTCTTGTCTCCCCTTCAAATCTTTTCCTATTCAGTATTTCCCTTAATTTTCTTCTCCATTGTCCCATTTCTCCTTTTCTTCTCTTACTCTAACTCTCTTCCTTATCTTCTCACTCCTCCACCAGCCTTCCAATGGTCTCCCTCTCTTCCCATATATTTTCCCGTGAAGTCTCTCCCTTTGTTCCTTCATTTCCTATTCCCTCCTCTTGTTTCATCACCTGTTCCCTTCTCTCCCACTTCCTTACTTTCCCCACCTGTTTCTTCTTCCCCTTTTCATTTCTGATCCACTTCAATAATTAACCCAGCTTCTAATCCTGCTTGACTTGACTTGGTCTCGACTCTTCAAATGAAATACCAAAAATGTATCATCTTAGTTTATTCACTAAGACACAATTCAATATAATTAGTTATGGGACTTACACTACAGACAAATTAATTATTTAAAATGATGGTGGACCGAAGTCATGCACAGCAGAATATCAATTTGGTACAGCTATTCTCCAACATGAAAATAGTGCAATAGATAAACGTGACTTTTTATGCTGTTTCTCCAAGTTTTGCATGTTCTTCTTCCAAAGTTACAGCAAGAGATTGAGAAAATTCAACTGAAATTCTCTCCTCTTGACTGTTGCTGTATTTAGTGTTCTCCATATGTAACATAATTGTTGGGATTGCAAAGTTGAAACAATGGTCATGACATATTTTCACATGTCCTCTTATCTTCTTCAAATGACTTTTTATTGTTTTTTTGTATGAAATAAGTGGATTTTCTAAAACAATACTTTCCTGTTCAATAGCAATGCATGGAAAATTCATGAAGCAGTAAGCCTTGCTTGACCTGCTCTCATATCCTTTCTAGCAACCAAACAGCTTCTCCACTCTGCTCTCTGTAATGTATTGCCAAAAATCAGATATGAGAGGAGAAAAAGAGGGAAGTAAAAAGATGTCTTCTTAAAAAGAGGTCATAAGGAAAGGCCATTTTTTCATTTCATCTGATTATCGATTCACGAGATGGTCCTTGCTCTTAACATACTGTGGGATGTAATTAAGAAGTTAAAAGTCATTTCAGAACAAACAGTGAGATCTATAGCTTGCAACGGAAAATCATCTCAGCTCAGAAATTTCAACACAATGGCAAAATAGAATGGAGGCAAACTTCAAATTAAAAAGTACTCTTCTAACTTTAAGACTTAGTTTAAAGTTAAAGTTTCTTTATGAGTGTCACAAGTAGGCTTGCATTAACACTGCAATGAAGTTACTGTGAAAATCCCCTAGTTGCCACATCCTGGTGCATATTCGGATACACAGGGAGAAGTTTGCATGGCCAATGCACCTAACCAATACATCTTTCGGACTGTGGGAGGAAACTGGGGCATCTGGAAGAAGCCCACATAGACACAAGGAGAACGCACAGACAGTGAGCCAAGCTGGGAATTGGACCCAGGTCCCTGATCCTGTGAGGCAGCAGTGTTATCCACTATGCCCCCTTTTTGGAGACCACAATCAACAAAGTACAAAGTTCAGAATTTCAAGCAGCATTCCCAGTCTTTCATGCAGGACTGGATTTTATCTCTCGCTGCTGGTATGCTTGAACACATGGTATGTGTAAAATCCAATAACAGATTACCCGCTGCCTATCCACCTGCCCCTGATCTATCTGCAAATCCTTCAGAGGAGCTCACGCCACTTCCGGATTTTGAAGCCCCTAGCCATAATAAAAAAAAATGAAGATACGTGAAAAAAAATCCTCTATTCGTGCCAATACGTTACCTGTAACACAGTGCACCTTTATCTTACTCAGCAGCCTTTGTTGCGGCACCTTGTCAAATGCCTACTGGAAATCCAGACATATCACATCCACAGGTTCACCGTTGTCCATTGTGCATGTTCTCATAGAATTTCACCAAACTAGTCAAACATGACCTGCCCTTTATCAACCCATGCTGCGTCTTCCCAACGGGACAATTTATATCCAGATGTCTCGCTAGTTCTTCCTTGATAATAGATTCAAGCATTTTCCCTACAACAAAAGTTAAACTAACTGACCTATAGTTACCTGTCTTTTGTCTACTTCCTTTTTAAACAGTGGCGTTACATTTGCTGTTTTCCAATCTGCAGAGTTCAGCGAATTTTGATAAATTACCACTAGTGCATTTGCTATTTCCCCGCCATCTCTTTTAGTATCCTGGGATACGTTCTGTCGGGGCCAGAAGACTTGTCTACCTTTCACCCTATTAGCTTGCCCAACACTACTTCTTTCATCATCATTATAGTTTCTTGATCTTCACCTACTATAGCCTTCTTGTCACCAACTTTTGGCATGTTATTTGTGTCTTCTGACACAAAATACTTGTTTGATGCCTCAGCCATTTCCTCATTTCTAGTTATTACATCCTCCTCCTCATCCTCTAAAGGACCAATGTTTACTTTAGCCACTCTTTTTATTTTATATCTTTGTAGTAACATTTGCTATCCATTTTCATATTCTGAGCTCGTTCATTCTCACAATCCATCTTACTTTTCTTTATAGCTTTTCTCGTGAGTTTTTGTTGACCTTTAAACATTTCCCAATTCTGTGATTTTTCATTAATCTTTGCCACTTTGTATGCATTTTCTTTCAGTTTGATACCCTCCTTTCTTTCCTTAGATATCCACGGCTGATTAACTTTTTTTCTATAGTCCTTCCTTATCACTGTTGTATTCTTTTGAGGAGTACTTGTACATATGCATGTACCTACACCCTCCTTCATTCACCCAGGGTGATAGGCTGCGCAGACACTATTTGATGGACAATATGGAACAACAAAACTTATTTTCTTTTCTTTTTTTTTAATGCACATAAAAAATGAGTTGCGAAATTTATCAAATGCCTAAAAATTAATGTGTCTAAATTTGATGTCATATTTGAGCTTGAGGCCAGGCCAAATGCCACTTCTGTCCCCTCTGTGTGCCCTTGCCTATCTAAAATGTTATGCTGGGAGCCAGAGGCAACAAGCAGTCTGCCTGCCTTTGGGTCTAATAAGGCTGTTAAGTGGCCAATTAATAGTCAATTCAAAGGGCCTCAGTGTATTGCCATTGGTATTTTCCCCACAGTGGCAGAGGTGGGTGGGTGTGGTGGAGAGGGGAAAGAGAGAGAGAAAGAGAAAGAGAGAGAGAGGAGGAGGAGGAGGAGAGAGTGAGGAGGGAGGGAGTGAGGAAAGGAGGATGGGAGTGGTCCACACCATGCAGGAAAGCTGGCAGAGTTGACTATGTGAGCTGATATTGGGCATGGAAGGTGGATTTCTTTTGGGGATCCCGAGCTCATCAGAGGCACCTTTTCTCAAAGACATTGAACACTTAATTCTTCTTTCTGGTTTCTTGAACTCATCCTCCTATACATCCTGCACCCTTGCCAAGACTCCCCAGCTGTTAAGTTATGCTTCAGTATGGTTTCCTCAGCATTAGAGGCTGCTTGGAGATTCAGCAATAACCACCACTTCCAGCTGGCACTGCTGAGATAGTATTGCAGAAAATCAGATTGGCCGGAACCTCACTAAGAAATAGCAAATGCACTAATGGTAATTTACCAAAATTCGCTGAACTCTGCGGTGGTTCCTGCAGATTGGAAAACAGCAAACGTAACTGAGTTGCTTCTTACATGGAAGAGGAAGTCTTGTTTTAAAATAATTAATACTGCTTCCAGTACTAAAATCTGTCGGAATCATGGGTAACCACTTCCCCACCAATCTTTTAGCAGGAGAGGTTTACTTTTTATTCTTTCCTGGGACATGGGCACTTCCAGCTGGGCCAGCATTCGTTACTCATTCCTAGTTGCCTTTGAAACTGAATGTCTCACTTGGCCATTTCAGAGTGCAGCTGAGAGTCAACCACATTGCTGTGGCTCTGGAGTTACATGTAGGCCAAACCAGGTAAGGTGGCCAATTTCCTTTCCTAAAGGACATTAGTCAATCAGATGGGTTTTTCTGGCAATCAATAATAATTTTGTGGTCATCAGTAGACTGTTAATTCCAGATTGTTTTAAAAATTGAATTCAAATTCCACCACCTGCCATGGTGGGATGCAAACCTGGATTCCCAGAACATTGACCGAGTTTTTGGATTAATAGTCTAGTGATAATACCATGATGCCACCTCATCTAAAATGTTACGGTGGAAGCGGGAGGCAATAAGCAGTCTGCCTGCCTTTGGATGTAATAACGCTGGTAAATGGCCAATTTAGGGCCTCATTCCATTGCCATTGGTGTTTTCCCCATAGTGGGGAAGAGTGGCCCACATCACACAGAAAATCTGGCAGTTTTGGCTGTGTGGGGTTTGTGTTCAGGAACCCTCGCTGCTTGCTAAATTCAGCCTAAAGTTTTAAAAGGAAAATATCAGGAAAACTCTGAAAGATATTTTTATGAGGTAAGTTAATTTCATTTGAACATAAGTAAAATTGCATATTCCCAAATTGTTGCGTTAAGATTAAAAATAATTCATTGTATGTACTATTTATGTAGATTGACCTGATTCTGCTGCTTAGATATTGGTCCACATGAAGCACATCCTCAAGATAAAGCACACAGAAAATGGATATAGTACAGTTAGAGAAAATCACTTGCAGATTGCAGGACTTTATACTCTTTTTGTTAAGTATGTTTTTTTAAATGTCTTCAGTACCCTTACTGAAGATGATTTTTCTTACTAAACATGTCATCATAAACTCCTGTCTCACTTCTGGGCTGAACTGTGGGAACTGAATTCCAGCACACCTGTGCACATCTTTGAGCATAAATAATCCAAGCACAATCTCAATGAGCTGCACTTCCACATTTGTCATTTTCATTATTATAAAACAAAATTGTACACATGAAGAGGCTCATCTGAGTTGTCTCTCAGTGTTTCTCTTCCATCCAATAAATTCAGTTTAAAGAGACACCAATTGGCAAAACACTTTAGAAATAAAGTTAGCTGCATTTTCTTCCAATGTCAGAAACAATTTATTTCCATCAAGTGTAAATTCTCCCTCCGTATTCGACCGCCCTACCTCAGGTTGCACATAAAATATCTGTTTGCCCAACAATTATGATGATGTACTTTTACAAAAAATTCACATGAACATAAAACATCAAATTTCTACAGAACTTTAAAGATCCGTGGGGAGACTGTAGTGCAGTAAGATTAATTTTGCATATTTTAGCAGAGATAACTTAGGTAAAATGGGCCAAATGGACTCCTTGTATGTTGCAAACTTCTTTGGGGTCCAACCTGAATTTGCATTTAAAAAATAATTAGATCAGTTGAGTCAGAGTGAATTTCATATTTTGTTTTGCTAATGTTGACCTCTTAGTTCTTATTTTCCTTTCTTCTTCAAGTTTGCCTGAGACATGTGCTGTTTGACAATTGAGTGGACACAAATGACCAGTTTTCAAATTTCTGGATATTCTACTAGACTCAATAATCAGACACAAAAATCTGTACAAAAAACATTCTTCCTTACTTTGAAATTACCTACTTTTCTCAGAATGGGAGAAGACAACCTGCTGTTTGGCCTTTCACAATATCATTTTAATCCACCAGCACAAAACATGTCAGAAGTATTTATCTTTAATTTCGTGGCTGATTAAGCCAGACAAAGTTCTAGAATTTCAGGCATGGACCTACATCCTACCAGGCTGAATTGCAGATGATGCTACACAAAATGTGGCACTTGGTATAAGTCACATTGAAGACATTTGCATGAGGTGAAGAATCACTTACCTGTAAAATTTGGCTTATTCATGGGTGGCTGGTTACACATTGGTGAGCGCCTGAATCATTAAAATAAATGCAGAATGTTAGAAAATTGGCAATATCTTTTACTCACTCAAGTTCAAAAATGCAGACAAACTTCTGCAAAGCGGTAAAGAAAATAGGGCCAAAAGAGTCAGATACCACCAGTTCATGTATCTAATGATGAGCACACTTCTCAATCTTTACCTTTAAAAAAACTTCAGCTCCAAAAACATGAAGACTACATAATGCATTTTAATGAATTGTCACAGTATATAAACAAAAAATGATATATTTTTGAAGGAATGGAAGTGACAAAAAATGGGAACAGCACACTTGTTTAGGTTTCTTTGCTCTTGTAGTGCTAAAAGTTAATAGAACAGCAGGAACATGCCAGCTAACTGCAAGATATTTTATTCAAATATTTGCATTTTCTTGAACTAATTTCTTCTACCAAATGCAAAATGGCCAGAAAATCCTATTTCATGCACTTAGGGATGATATAGTAGAAAGCTAACAGTTCTAACGTTGATAACACATTTACTTCTGTAGAATATAATTGTCTCCAGGAACTCAAATTGTTGTTCCAGCATTTTGTACCAGCAGAGGTCGCTATGTTCTGGTGACAATACATCTACAGTAATAACCACAATACTGTGAAGTGTTCCAAAAGAATAGTTTCTACATTTAATTTTCCGTCATATATTTATCTCTGAATGATAGCTCAACAATTCAGTTAAGATAACAGCACTGATGTGAAGGATGTGGAAGATCTTATTAATGTGAATGGGATGGAAGGATGGATGTAAATACGAGAGATCTTATTAATCAAAAATAAAAATATTTACTGAATCCATGTTGCTACTCTGACAAACTCAACTCCAATTGGGAAAATCAGGCAGAGCAAGGGTAATATTTGGGAACAAAGGGGGTAACTTTGACTCCACATGATTGTACAAAAGATTCTGGTACTAACAGATTATGAATGGAGAGCTGTGACAAGTGGTGGTTCTTCACGTATTAGAGCTGGGACCTTTGCAGTTTGTAATATAAATAAACGTTTAGGGGAAAAATGTAATTGGTTTGATTAGTGGATACAAAGATTGGTGGATTTGCGGATAGCAATGAGGACCCTTCAGAGGATACAGCAGGACATAGATCAGTTGGAGACTTGGGCAGAGAGATGGAAGATGGAGTTTAATCCATACAAATGTGAAGTAATGCATTTTGGAAGGTCTAATACAGATAGGAAATGGCAGAACCGTTAAAAATCTGGGTAGGCCAAGGAATCTGGGTGTACACAGGTCACTGAAAGCAGCAATGTAGGTGGAGAAGGTAGTCAAGAAGGCACATGGCATGCTTGCCTTCATCAGTTGGGTCACTGAGTTTAAAAATTGGCAAATCATGCTGCAGCTTTTTCGTTAGCCTGCACTTGGAATATAGTGTTCAAGTCTGATCGCCACACTACCAGAAGAATGTGGAGACATTGGAGAGGATACAAAAAAGATTTACCAGGATGCTGCCTGGTATAGAGGACATTAGGTATAAGGAGAGGTTTGAGAAACTTGGTTTGTTCTGATTAGAATGGAGGCTTTTGAGGGGCAGCCTGATAGTTGTCTACAAGATTATGAGGGGCATGGATGGAGTGGATAGTCAGAACTTTTTCCCAAGGTGGAAGAGTCAATTGCTAAGGGACATAGGTTTAGAAAGGGCAAGTTTTAAAGGAGATGTACGAGACAATTTTTTCATACAGAGAATGGCGGGTGCTTGGAACTTGCTGTTGGGGAAGGCAGTGGAAGCAAATAGATAGTGATTTCTAAGGGGCATCTTGTCAAATACATGAATAGGATGACAATGGAAGGATATGTCCCTGGAAAGGTAGGGTGTTTCATTTCAGTCGAACAGCATGGTCGATGCAGGCTTGGAGGGCTGAAGGGCCTGTTCCTGCACAGTAATTTTCTTTGTTCTTTGGGTGCTAGTGAATCAACAGACCATTTTGCATCTCTCTCAATTTGTTATTTCCAATAACTTCAAATAACATAAAAAGAAAGAATCTTGTAAAATGAGCTGTAGTTTCATTTTCATTAGTTTTACATCACTCTACTGAATGAAATACAACAAAGGAAAATTCAAAATATGGCTACTTGATTGAAAAAAGCAAAATGTGACAAAGAGGGATCTTGCAAGAGAAAAAAATAATTTACAGATGAAAGTATGATAAATATTTTAACAGGAGTAAAAAGAATAATAGAGTCAATCTATTCCAGTTGGGAAAAATGCAAGATGTTAAAGATTTGGGATGAATAGGGAGATTAAGTCAAATCTGAAAGGGAAATAGATAGATTTTATCCAATAGAGCAGTTAGGAAATAAAGAAAGCCAGAAAAATGTTATAATGAATATAGGAAAGCTGCAAAATAGAGGATTCAAAGAGCTAATAAGGAACATGAGAGAAAATTAGCACCAAAAAAGCAAGCCAGAGCACAGTGCAGATATTAAAGTATAGTCATATAGTCATTGACCTACCCTATCTTGAAAAAACTGATCTGGAATTTTCTCTCATGTTCCTTATTAGCTCTTTGAATCCTCTATTTTGCAGCTTTCCTATATTCATTATAACATTTTTCTGGCTTTCTTTATTTCCTAACTGCTCTATTGGATAAAATCTATCTATTTCCCTTTCAGATTTGACTTAATCTCCCTATTCATCCCAAATCTTTAACATCTTGCATTTTTCCCAACTGGAATAGATTGACTCTATTATTCTTTTTACTCCTGTTAAAATATTTATCATACTTTCATCTGTAAATTATTTTTTTCTCTTGCAAGATCCCTCTTTGTCACATTTTGCTTTTTTCAATCAAGTAGCCATATTTTGAATTTTCCTTTGTTGTATTTCATTCAGTAGAGTGATGTAAAACTAATGAAAATGAAACTACAGCTCATTTTACAAGATTCTTTCTTTTTATGTTATTTGAAGTTATTGGAAATAACAAATTGAGAGAGATGCAAAATGGTCTGTTGATTCACTAGCACCCAAAGAACAAAGAAAATTACTGTGCAGGAACAGGCCCTTCAGCCCTCCAAGCCTGCATCGACCATGCTGTTCGACTGAAATGAAACACCCTACCTTTCCAGGGACATATCCTTCCATTGTCATCCTATTCATGTATTTGACAAGATGCCCCTTAGAAATCACTATCTATTTGCTTCCACTGCCTTCCCCAACAGCAAGTTCCAAGCACCCGCCATTCTCTGTATGAAAAAATTGTCTCGTACATCTCCTTTAAAACTTGCCCTTTTTAAACCTATTTAGAGTATTATCCACGGTAACAAATCAAAGTTGGATATTTTTCTAGGTGATAAGTGGACCTCATGGGAAATGTAGTCAATCTTATTTGGAATTGACTATCTTCGCAAGCTAAGGGTTGGATTTTTTTATAACGCCCACAGAAGAACTCAGGTTACATCTTGTATCTTTTCAAGGAGACAGATAGGGTCACTGTTAAATGTCCCATGTGAAAAATGACACTATCAATAATGCAGAGATCCCTCAGAATTGCACTGGGGTAAGGGGAGGTGGGGCTTTCAAGATCACAGTGGTATTATCACTGGACTACTAATACAGAGAAAGATGTGAAATTTGAATTCTATAAGTAACACAATCTGGAATCGAAAGAGTAATGATGACTGTGAAACAATTGTTGATTGACTTTTGTACTCAAGTCCTGGAGTGGAACTTGAACACAATAAGGAGTCTCACAACATCAGGTTAAAGTCCAATAGATTTATTTGGTAACAAAATCCAGTAGGTTTCGGAGCACTTGTTGCTCCTTCATCAGGTGAATGGGAGTTCTATTCACAAACAAGGCATACAAAGACACAAACTCAATTTACAGAATAATGGTTGAAATGCAAGTCCTTACAGGTAATCAAGTCTCAAAGATACAGACAATGTGAGTGGAGAGAACATTAAGCACAGGTTAAGGAGATGGCGAATGTGGTGGAGCACAAAATATAGTGGTGGAAACACTTAGAAGGAAACAGGGAAGCTACAAAACAAAGTTGCTGCCTGCAACAGGGTTAAACAGTGCAATCTGCAGCATTTATTTCAAGATCAGCCTGGTGACAGTTCCATTCCAAAGCAAACCATCTGGGCACTGCAAGGCTTTAATCTATCAGAGACTGGCACCATAGCAGGAAATAATCTCAAAACTTTTATGGGATACTTATGGTTCCAGTATGTGAGTAGGTATGCAGGATTCCTCTGGGAATGTGTCACACACAAATAGGCCACCTCTGCCTGCTGCAGGTGACAACCATCAACAGACCAAATGGTCTGTTTCTATACCATAACATTCCATGATATCAGATCTCAAAGTCGGCACACCATTGTGACTTACTTGCTGCTGGATGCTCGATCTTGCAAGTTGGTTAGAGTAGCAAAATTGTTCCTTACTGTGCGCAGGCTTGCTAATACCTACAGAGATACAAATGGGAATGTTTGTACCAAGGAAAGAAAGGCAGCACGTACAATACTTCTTGCCTGAAACAAACTTTGAAATTATTTAGTTCTAGTCTAAGTAAGCATCCACTGAAACCAAAAAGGACCATGATTAAACTATTAACTATGAAAGTTGGCAAGGAGATGGATGTCTAAATCCTGATTTGCTAGTCATAATTTACTTGACTTTCTCTTACACTTACTTATTCATTAGTTATGTACAGAATGAGTAGGATAGTACTATTTGATGGCTGTGCAAGAAAGAAAGGTTTCTGTCAAGTTCTGGTAAGTATTCGAAATTTTTTGTGACATGCCTAGAGATTAAATTGGAAGTGAACAACTGATATCTCATTAACCAAAACTTTAGGATCCAATCTGCATGCATTGATTTTCTCACTCTCCACAGCTTCTGTCCAACATGGTGCTTCCAATCTCTGTACATGTTTCACTGAGCACTACATGAGGGCAACCTTACTCTTTTTCATATTATCTCCACTTTAGACCGTCAACCTACGTCAGAATGTGTATTTGATTCTCCAGCTACTCTTAGCTATGTAACAATTAATGTTTGACATATACATAGAGTAGTAAACCTAAGTAATACTGTAATTTATAAATAAAGTAATCATCAAGAATTTAATACTTTTAACTATCCAAATAAGATCAGAAATGTAGTATATTTTCCTATGATAAACTAAAGCCTGAAATGAGAAATATTATCCATTTCCCCACAATAGAAAATTCATATAAAAAATTCCCTGTAATACACACCACTCACTAAGAGTGCTTTTACATTAGCTTCTAAAGACAGTTGTATAAAGTGAATCAACTCACTAACTTGAACCCAAGTGAAACATGATGCACGTTACCTGTGCAAAGGGGGTCACTATCAGGTCATCTCCATGGCTGAAAAATATGAATAGATAAATCATTATAATTTATATTTTTTCAAAACATATTCCAGCTGTTAAATAAAATTTATGTTAAGCATAATCCCAAGGAACAGTTATCCATTTTAAACATTTTTGTTTCTTCATGAAAAATGGTTACGTGAAATATGAATTAATACAATACACCTGGCATCTAAACAACAGTCACCAATTTAGAATAGCTTTGTTTGGAGGCACCATGAAATTGTTGAATGGCTGATATGTTTATATCTTATTTTCAGTACAATAAATCTTCAGAAACACTCCAATGATATTTCACAGAGGAAAGTGCAATGCTGGGATCACAATGTCCAGAGCTCAACATTTATAAACATTGCTATTTTGGTCATTTTAGTGCATGTCCAGATGTTGATACGAAAACGTCATTAAAAAGATTTGGATTTCAGAAAATAAATAAGCCTTAATTTGCCAGAGTAATCAATGTGGCAACTCATACCATTTATTCTACAATTGATGACTTGCAAGATTTCAACTGCAGCATCATTATCCTTTAAAGTTGATCACAATATTACTGGATTTTTTTTCTTTTATGAACATTCTGTTCATATGAATCTTTGCTTAATAAAAAAAAACTTTTAGGAGTTAAACAAATTTGTTTGAAACTTATTAGAAGAAGAAAAGGAAGCATGAACTTCAATGCTTAAAATAGGAGAGATAATGATGTAGTAGTAAGCTCACAGGGCTACTGATCTAGAGACCAAGGACACAAAGACCTAATGACTTGGGCTCAAATCTCACCATAGCAGTTGATAGAACTTAAATTAAATTAAATTCTGGAATTCATAAGTTAGTAATGGTGATCATTATTAACTTTTGTTGTTAAAAACCCATGTCCTTTAGGAAATGGAATCTGCCTTCTGAAATGGCCAAGAATGTCACTGAGTTCAATTCAATGCAATTAAAGATGGGCAACAAATATTGACTTTGTCAGCAATGCCCACATTCCATGAAAGGATAAAGAAAAAATGTCACAGTTCTTTTTTGTACAATGCTATTATTTTGTAGGTGTTTGTTGTCTATGATTTTTTTATGGTGGAGCTGCTAACCAGAAAGAGTCTCCATTTCTTCACTGCTACACAACACCCTTTTCTACGTCACAACTTTGTTTCAATGTTAAATGTTCTTTCCTTTAGAAGTTCTATCCAAAACAATGTGTGAAGAATTCCAAGAATCAATTAAGGTGTAACAAACCACAGCTGCCACTTTTAAAGACACAAAAGTTATAAAAAAAAATTGATTTTTAAATGAATGAATAACGTGACCAAAATTGGATGAATCATCAAACAATGTTGAAAAGTTGGCATCAATGAAGAAGTACCCACTTTTCTTTCAAGTATTAATTACTTATATAGGTATATCCTGTACAAATCAACTCACTCAAAAGGTTTTTAATTGCACGCATTTCAATTTTTGGACATGCTTCTTAAATAATATTTAACATATTAATACTAAAAGGGTTAAATGTAGTAAGATGGAACAAAGCTCATATGGAACCTAAACATTATGTCACATAGGACTAATGGCCTGTTTCTGTTCTCTAAATTCAATGCAATGCTATGGCCTGGAATTAATGGCCAGTGCAGACGCTGCTGTGCTTAATAAAAGCTGCCTCCAAAGATCTAGCAATTGCTGTGCCATGAATTTCATTTTCCCAGCAATGGCTTGAACTTGATGCTAAATTGAGAGGCTCTCCAGCAATTATGATGTCATCAAGCAGGATAAATAGCCAATCATATTGAAGTATTCTCACACAGAGTAAACTAGGAAGTAAATGGCACTGAATTTTTCACTTTGAACTATGTTTTTATAGTGGGTGAAATTAATGATTGAGACATATACATGGGATTATGGTAGAAGCTGAAAAGTCACAAACTGAAAATAAATTTAAAATGTGATCCTTTAAAATCACAATCTGCAGAAATTTCACTTTTCCCAAATAGTTTCTTTTCAATGACTGACAGTCTGTTTGGCAGTTACTGTGAACATTGCACTGCGTTGAAAACCTTGTTAACCTCATTAAACAAGGTACAATTGTTCAATGATTTTTACAATGAGTGTACAAGGAAAAGTTTTTGTCAGCTGAATGGTTTCTATTTGATTGCAGTCTGAGGGACTGTGTCTTGTGATGCAGCAAACAATCACTGAGGATAACTTCTGGATTGCTGCTTTTAATTGCTCTCAAGCAGACTTCTGAGGTTGCTGTCAGTTTCAGAGCATAACAATGACGAATACTGACAGTTTCATTGTAATTTCAATCACAAGAAGCAGGCCAACACTTTCACAATGGTTTTCTTTCAGATGGCTTTTCAACAGAACATCACATTCATGTTATCAAGGAACAGCCTTGACCTTTGATATTAAACTACAGCATTTCACTTCGGTTCTCAAAATACTGGGGGACTAAAGCTGGACCAACTCTTTAACAGAGCGTGTAGTAACTTCCTGCATAGAATAAAGTAGTCATGATGTACTAGAATAAAGTATGCACTGATACAAAGCTTCCATAATCACAATGAACCACACTGCATGATATCAGGTTTCAACAACAGATATGCCTCCTGCATTAGTTTCAAATCCCAGCTAAATGACTGCTCTATGTATTTTAACACCTGCACTATCTCCAGCAGGCTTGCCAGAACTGCCATTCTATTCTGCCTGATAATTCCGCTATGCTCAGGTTAGGCAAGGAGCTGAAAATTGGAGCTGTATTATCTTAAAGTCTCAAAGGCAACAAACAATAATCTGACACATTGCATATGGCATCTTTGCTTCATCAGAGATACCACAGAAGTATTTTTTTGTTCTACTCTGAAAATTGATAGATGGCAGCATCACGAGTACATGTGATGACTCCAGTGAAGAGGAATGTCAGCCAAACAAATCTTATTCTAAACATAGTCTGGGCCAAAGAGGCATTGTGACTTTGAGTAATGGTTATTATTGTGTCAGTAACTTGAGAAGGAAAAATTATCAGAACATGTAACTCAGAAAATTACACTTCCACTCATCAACTTTAGAAACACATCTTCACGAATACTGTTCACATTTTGCATTTTCAAATGCAAAAACTAGAAGAGAAATTTAGCTATTGTTGCTATCTATTTTCAAAACAATGATGATTGTTACATGTACCATGCACATCTTAATTAAAGGGACACTGTTTTCAATGAAAACATATACCACACAAAAAAAGACATTTTATTACGGTGGCATGAATTCTATTACGCACGATGCCTTGAACAAAGACGCAGCCCTGTAAAAATAACATTGTTAAAGTTTATATTCCAGGCAGTATTACATCTGCTGCAAGACAAAAAATTTTTAAGCAGTTACCCAACACACAGTGCGGAGGGGTGTGTTGGATCCAATGCTTCATATTTCAATCCTTATTGAATGTTATTGAACAGTGCAGCAAGTTAACTCCTCCTACTTCTTACGTTCAAGATATATATTGACTTCTTAGCCTGAAAGGAGTTGCGGATAATTCTGGGAATCCATAATTTGAGTAAATAAGTGAGCATTTAAAATTAGAATGTTTAATAAAAAGATAGCCAGCTGAAATCTGCTATCAGGAAGAACAATGAAATTGAATTCAATACAGGAATTCTAATAACAAATTGTATAACTCATGGAATGGCTCCATGAAAGCTATCTACCTAATTGGTTTATGAATGGGTGGAATTTTCCCAAAGGAAAGGGGAAAATTCAGGCAAGGGGAGGAGAATTCAAGAGGAGTCCAAAGATCAGTTCCATGCTGTTATGAATTTCCCACGGAATCTTCCATTGGTGCCCATCATCATGGATTGGGAAAGCTGCCGGCTGCCTGTAACTGATTTTCATCACACCACTGGGATACAGTTGAAGGCACAACTGGAATACCTCTCCCACTCTGGGTTTGCTGTGATGCCAGCAGAAAAACACACCAGTTCAGAAAATATCTGGAACAATGCCTGTGGTATTCATCAGGTGAGGAGAAGAATTCGGGATAGAGGCTGCCAGATACCCTGGACCGTGGAACACCACTGCAAGTGGATCTTGCAGCTTCAGTGTCAAGGAGAAGGTCCAGATTCTAGCCTCAGAGTGTTCCTGGAGATCCATTTTCTCTTATCAACAGCAGGTCAGTGATGTTGAGCATCTTTTAAATGCGGCACCCTGTTACGATGACAAAATGTGCTCCATTATGTTCATCCACCATGAAAAACAGCATGCTAATCCCCAAATGCATAATTAATGAAGTCATGCCAGGGGACACGCAGGTCTCCCAGTATTCAGGGACATGACTGGGCAGTGCCCATCTGACACCACCAACTTGACAGTGCCAACTTGCACCCTGACAGTGGCAGTTGGGAATTGTTAGTGCACCAGGCAGTCAAGGGGGTGGGACCAGAGAAGGGGTATAATAGGAAGGTTAGGCAGGGCTATGCAGGGGGAGCATTGATGAGGGGGTTATGTAGGGAGTGCTACGTTGGCAGGACTATGATGGGTGGGGCATGAAGAGAGCATGTTGGGAATCCTGAAGAAGGCTGGCAAACGGTATCAAGAGAGTCAGTGAGGAAGCATGCCGCTGATGAGGAAAGGATGTCCAAGGGGTAAGGGAAGAGGCCTGCAAGTGAACTATGAGATAGGAACACCCTTTCAAAACTGCGCCCAATTGCTTTGCAGCCGGGCTCACCAGTGTACTTATGCCCCACCCTTCCCAGAACTGGCACACAACTCAGCCATGCTCTCTAAAAATAACATGTGTGTGGGACAATTGTGATCCAGTCTGCACCGAACAGACTGGTATGGATCAGTCCAGTTTTGTCATTGATATGATACTTAGGTCAGAATTCTCTGGCCATTCATGCTCTGCCACCTCTGTCAGATAGGATGGAGAATTTGGCACTCAGCTAAATCTTTATTCACTACAGTAGGACACAGGAATCCTGTTGACACGAATGGCAAGAGAGTCCCGCCCTTATCATTTTTTGGAAATAGTCCGCCCAGTGTTTATTCACAAATATATTCTGAATATCTTTCTTCAGTACCTATATACAGTAAGATAAAATTTGAAATTCGCTACTTGCGCACATGAAGCCTCCGCAGAATGCCTCATTAATCTTCTCTTAATTCATTTTTGGGATATGGGCATTGCTGGCTGGCCAGCACTTATTGCCCATCCCTTGTTGCCCTTGAACTTGCTGGGCCATTTCAGAGGACAGCTGAGAGGCAACCACATTGCTGTGGCTCTGGTGTCACAAGTAGAGTGGGTAAGGATGGCAGGTTTCCTTCCCTCAAGGACATCAGAGAACCAGACAGGTTTTTCTGACAATTGACAATGGCTTCATGGTCATCAGTAGATGCCAGATTTTTTTTTTAATTCAAAAATTGCACCATCTGGGATTTGATCTCAAGTCCCCAGAACATTTGCTGAGTTTCTGTACTAATATCCTCATGCTAATACCATTAGGCCATTGTCTCCCCAATCTAGTTGGGGATGGTTGCTGAAAATCCCCTATTGAGATGATGAATGCATTAAGTTCTCATCATTTTATAACCTCTTGAAATATCTACTTTATCAGAACAGCTAATTGGTCACTCTTTGATTTTATTGTTTTCCTTTTTTCTTGTTAAAATAGTGGGGAGGGGAAATAATAACTTTAAGATGTTACACAGTACATCAAACACAATCATACAGTTTGGATCAGGCATGGTCCAAGCAGCCTAAAGAGAAAACTTTAAAAAAAAAGCAGAAAGCAGTTCCTCAAACAACACTGTATTTCACTGTCAGTGTGCAGGGCTTCTTATTTAACACTTACTCCTTCTCATCTTTTCAGGGCTGAGTGAATTAAGTCAGCTTTTAGAATGAATAACTTTTATATCGCATTTAATTCCAGTGACAGCTCTCTATACAATTATATAGGTTTCTGGCTGTTTCAGTTTTACAAAATCATGGATAGCTTCCACATTCATTGAAGTCAATGTTTTTTTTTTAATTTGGGTGCTGAAATGTGGCTGTTGTCTTCCCAAACTTGAAGGTGATGCAGTGATGAGTTGATATTGATTACATCATGTAGCTCCTTTAGAGCTGATCACACGTTTACTTGTTTATTTCCTCCCGTACTGTGCAACATGTTCACATCCTGAAGCCAGTACGTCACAGACTAGATCACACATCTGTTACATACATGGCAACATCCACCAGCAAAAAAAGGACCTCCTTTCATACAGCTGATGGGACTCAATTAATGTTTCTGCTCCGGGGACCTGGGTTTGACTCCCGGCTTGGGTCACTGACTGTGTGGAGTTTGCATATTTTCCTGCTGTCTGCATGGGTTTCCTCCTACAGTCCAAAGATGTGTGGGTTAGGTTGACTGGCCATGCTAAAATTGACCTTTAATGTCCTGAGATGCATAGGTTCGAGGGATTAGCGGGTAAAAGATGTAAGGATGTGAGGGTAGGGCCTGGGTGGGATTGTGGTCAGTGCCCAATGGGCCGAAGAACCTCTTTCTGCACTATAGGTTCTATGATTCTATAAGACTAATGGATTAATGCAACATAACATAAATAAATGATTTCTATTCACAATTCAGATGAAAACAGATGACCCTAAATAACTGAACTTCTCAAGATTTTTTCCTGCTTATCACAAGGAGGGACATGGTATTGTGGACTCTGAGAATCCAGGGGAGCACCACCAACTCCTCAGAAAAGAGAGGTATCATCCCCCTCCTGCCATTACTTAAACCACAGGACAGCCTACCTCTCATGAGGGTGACCCAAATCAATACCCTTTCAAAAGCCCCTCCCCCATTAGGGCCCCCCACAAGCTCTCTGAGTACCACTCTCCCTCAGACTCCACTCAGGCCTCCTCCCCAAAAGAAGTTAAACTACTTATTCCTTTTGAAGAAATCATTGGCTGTCTGTCAAGCAGGCTTAGAATATTTGCAAGCATTGTGGTTGGGATCAATGGTAGTACTTGAGGTGCATTCAAAGGTCAACAAATGTAGCTGTGAACAGGGACCTCTCTCACAGCATTGAACTTTGAAATTGACAAATCAAGGCTTTCTACTGGAATAGAGAGGGTTTTGAAATGTTTCAGCTTGCTAGGAAGTCTCAGAAACTTCAAATCAACGATGCGTGCAGACATTATGGCTGAGTTGAGCAGAATGGAACCCCCAAACTCCAAGTGAAATTGACATGTCCTCTCCATCAGAGAGCTTTCAAGTTGTCTGCTCACACCTGATAGAACTAAAGGAAAATCTCTGCTGGAGAATGGAGTGCTAAAGTGACTTCAAAGCCTGACAAATGACCAGAAGGCATGGAGATTAAAGTTACCTTGCCACTTCAGATTGTTCACAGCTGATAGGCAGGACTGCAAATGTCGATCATAGGGCTGCCTGAATTACCAAGCCAAGGATAATCTTCAGATCTGCCAAGGCTAGAAGGAGCAGTCTTACCATGATATCGCTATTCTCAGGTAGTGTGGCAACCCCTTGCCCCAGCCTGAGCTCACTCAACTCCAGGATAATTGAGAGATCGTGCCTGTACACCCTGGCAGCACAGAGGAGCAAAAGGCCACTGGATCAACCTCTGTGACCCCACTCAGCCCCAGAATGTTAGCACCAGGATATCAGGGAGAGTGCACCAGTATGTGAGATGAATAAGAGATCTAAGGGTGGCTGTGGGTGATTTGATGGGGGGAGGAATGCTGAGTGCAAGGTTGGCGGTCAGGTCACCCTCATGCCTGCATGGTGAGTGGGCTGTATTTGTGGATGGGAAAGGATGCCCTACATTGGTGTAGGGTTTGTGATGTTCCTTTGGTCAGTGTGGGAGGGTGGGCACCAAGTCAAGTTTTTTGTGAGGGAAGGGGCCTGTCTCTGAGCGTGGAGATAGGGGCTGGTCAGCACGTTTCATGAAATGATCTCAACAACATCTTCCATGTGGATGAATCTGACCTGACAGACTGATAGTGCCACCAAGAAACACATCCCTTTTCCTGGTAGCATGGGCACTTAATCTGAAAATGGGAGAATTCTGCTCTAGAGTAGGAGGAAGGGGCAGGAAAGTTGGCGTGATCCCTGCTAGGCAGCAGGACAGGTAACGTTCAGTTTTCCAGCTTATTGCTTACACTTCCACAAAGAGCTTGGTGAATCCTGGTGGTGGGAGCAGGCAGGAAGTCATCTGTCTCACTGATGTCTCATGAGGGCAAAGATCCGGGCACCAGTTTTAAAGGGTATTCATGTATTGACTTATTATAGGCTGGCAGCTCCACATTATTCCGACAAAGTCCTTGCAGCTGTAGCTCGTATTGGAGAGGCTGGCAGATGTGACCAATTGTATGCCAGACACAAGACAGTGCTGCTGGCATTTGCTTCTCACTTATCTTTAGGCCTTGTGACGCAATGGTAACATCTCCACCACTAGACTAGAAGCTCCAGGTTTGAGTTCAACGCTGGGACATGTTGACCATGGAAGGAGCATTCGACACAGTTCAACTGGCTGAAAATCAGTTGGCAAAATCTCTCCACCTCTTTTTCTGCTATTCCCCAAAGGGTAAAATACAATGCAGAATTTTCCCATCCTGCTTGCTGCGGGGATTGTAGCAAATGGGTCATGGACCATGCCAAGGTCACCTTGGGTGGGATTTTCCAGTCTTCAGGTGAGTAGCGTGTAAAATCCCATCATGTGTATGTGAAGATACCCTAACAATAACAACATCCCTAGATAAAAATCACCCATGTTAGGCCAATGCTCCATCTTTTCCAATCTCTTGAACTTACAAAGAACCCACAACCTCTTGATGCCTAGGTTCTTACTCCTTCTGGTCATGAGCCAACCTGCAAAATCAGGTGCACTTCAACCAGAACAGGCTGCGGAGTCTTTTCCTCAAGTGGGGTGGTATAGTGGCGCAGTAGCTAGCACTACTGTCTCTCAGTGCCAGGGATCCAGGTTCAATTCCCAGCTTGGATCACTGAATGAAGTTTGCATGTTCTTTCCTTGTCTGCTTGGTTTCTTCTGGGTGCTCCAGTTTCCTCCCACAGCCTGAAAGATGTGCTGGTTAGGTGCACTGGGCATGCTAAATTCTCCCTCAGTATACTCAAATAGGTGCCGAGTGTGGTGACTAGGGAATTTTCACAGTAACTTCATAACACTGTTAATGTAAACCGACTTGTGACACTAATAAATAAAATAACCCTCTTGTTCCAGGTTTAGAATTTAAGATGTTTCTATTTCCCACACTGATCAATCTGATACCGGTCACTCTAAAAATTGAGGCTGGCTGGGAAAAGCCATGAAAGGGCCTAAATTGGGGCCTTCTGCATTTTGGGATTCAATGATTCTAAGTGCAGGCTTCCCATCCGAGGCCCTGCCCATCCCACTATAAAATCTCAACCAGGTCAGAGCTAGTGGTAATTAAGAGAAACTCTTCCACACCTCCAGTGCCCATAACTCCCCAGAGGGAGCAGAAAATTCAGGACCTAGTTTGAGGATTGTTGAAGATGCGATATTTCATTAGTGTCTTATTATCAGGCCCTGTGCCGGAATCATTCCCTTCCCTATCGCAAAATCCATCCATGTTGGCGTGATGGCAAAAATGGAAAATGGCGAGAAACCTGATTGTTCACCCAAGGCATGCACCAGGTGAGCAAAGCTCCCAGGGAAGCTTGGGTGAATGCATCACACAGTGAGGATAGGGTCATGCTCAGCCAGTGCCTGGACATTACCCACAGCGCAGCAACTATAATTCAGGATTTGAAAAAGAAACATCAAGGATCAAATCCCATGATATTTCATTAGCACGTTGGCCTCTGATTTACCCGCCGTGGATCGGGGTGCTATTTTTAACATCGTCCTAGCGCAATGGAGTTCAGCCTGGAACCTCCTCAGCTCCCCTCCAGCATTGCCCCCTGGTACTGCCCTACCACTGCCTGGATACTGCCCTCTTCTTAGCATCAATCTGACTGGAACATTTGTGACTTCATGTTAAGTTGCTCTCCACAAATATACTCTGTCCCTTAACTTTACAGCAGAGTACAATATGGAATATATGAGGGTATGGGACAGGGCTAAAGGATGCTCCTATCCTACTTTTAATTTCTTCACACGATAGTATCAGCTTAGCTTCTCATCACAGGCAACATTCTATAGAAGAAAAGTTAATTTTATTTTAACAGTGAAAAACTCGGTGATGTATGTTCTATGTTCTATGTTCTATGTATTGGAAACCCGCAGACTTGGATTTGGTGATACTGATACTTGCAAATAGTTTTCTCCTAAAATTGCAATCTTACCAAAGGTTGCAGTGTATGAAACATCTTGACAATGACTTAGGCTTAAATCCTCCAGTAGTGTGTGAGCAACAAGACTCCACCCCAGCCATTGCCAACCTTTTCCCTCCAGCCCAGGTAATATTCCGACTCTTGGTCCTTACATGTACTTAGCCAGGTCTTCTTTAACTGGCCTCATCTTCTTCTTCTGTATAGTGACGTCTACTCTACTGTCACTACTGGCACGGTATGTGTTAGGGAGGAAAAGGACATGTCCCACCAGCATCAGACATCACTCCGTCATGCTGTCTGTCCTTCTGGCATCTCTGACCAGTCCACTGCAGTATTTCCTCATTGGTGCGGCTGTCTTTCCAACTGATGTCCAGGATCTTGCACAGGATCACTGGTGAAATACGTTCAACTTACATGACTCCTTGGCTGTTCACTTCCCAAGATGTAGAAAATTGCTTGAGAGTTACGTAAGTTAATTCAATACATGGCTGGCATGACTATAGCTCTGAAAATGTCTATTTCAAGTAGTCATCGAGGAAGAAGAGATAATGAAAGGGAATTAGATATTTCTAAAAGGAAAAATATATATTTATAGAGGGAAAATGGGCCCACAGTAAATAATTCTATTTAGAGATCTAGCATAGGAACAAACATGATAAAATGAAATCTGTGATTTTGTATCCATGCAACTACACAGGGATGAAAACCAGGAAAATTTTAGAAACAAGTTTTATTGAAATAAATATCAAAGCACGGTTTTAACGTTATTCCAAAAATATTTCTCCAGTGACTTGAAAACAAAGTAAAATAACATTCCTGCTGTTTCCATTGTAAAGTAAAAGCGCTCAGAAATATTCAAACTAGAATCAGTAATGATAACCTTTGTTTTGAGACATTCATAAGCATTGCCTGCAAGGCAGATAATGAATTTCACAGGTCTAAACTCATTAAACCCACATCATTAATTCTTTCTATTTAAGATTTATTCTTTGTGGAATATCTGAAACATCAACAAGGGAAGTGAGAGGGCAGGGTGATCTCAGCTGTCTATGTGGACGCCTCCTCACTTCTCTGCAAAATGTTTGGGTAAACCGATTAGATAAAGGTGACAATCATGGGTTAGGGGAATTGCTAAGGATTTAATCATTAGTATTAATGGTAAGCTACAACAGCTACGTTCACTTACTTTCCTACCGCCAATGTAAACACTGGTTCTGATCTCCATGAAACCAAACAGGGTCTCTGATGGTGATTAATCCTACCAACAGGGACAAAGTTATCAAAACAAAATCTCAAGCAGACAAATGTTATGCTCACCTCATTGGTCACTAAAGGGGAAATGAGTGAAAGATTCTCACAGTGTAACAGATCTTAGTTTTTGATGTTTTAAGTATTTCAACAGGACTGCTCTCACATTTGTCCTTTTAAACAAATCTTCAAAGCTTCAAAGAAATATCCTTTTTGCATTATATAGTCCAGACTGCCTATTTGCCCTTTTAAAATAATAGCAGCTCACCTTAAGTTTTGCTTTAACTTTGCCTTGCATATCTTTCACTGTATTACCTTAGAATATTAACTTTTTAACCTGTTTTAAATATCAGTAAAGCATGCATGTTCGTTCTTTCTGAAACTATTGAATATGAGGCCATAAATTACCATTGGCAAAAATATTGTACAGACACCTAACTTTCTGTACATTATGTTACCTCACAGAGGAATCTCATATGAATGCATGAATCAATGGACCACTTTCATAGAATCATAGAAATCCGACAATATAGACAGAAGCCATTCGGCCTATCGAGTCTCCACCGACCACAATCCCACCCAGGCTCCACCCCCACATCCCTATATATTTACTCACTAATTTCTCTAACCTACGCATCTCAGGACACTAAGGGCAATTTTTGCATGGCCAATCAACATAACCTGCATGTTTTTGGACTGTGGGAGGAAACTAGAGCATCCAGAGGAAGCCCACAAAGACACAAGCAGAATGTGCAAACTCCATACCGATAGTGACCCAAGCTGGGAATCGAACCCAGGTCCCTGGAGCTGTGAAGCAGCAATGCTAACCACTGTGCTACCATACCGCTTTCAACAATAATTACTTGTTTTATCATTTATGAATAATCTGTAGCATCATTTCTATCATATTACTTTTTTCTTCATGGAATTTTTGTTGAAATCGTGAATGCTTGATGAACCTGAGAATTTGAAGATCTACTTTAAAGCATAGCCTTGAAATCAAACCACAAGATGGAGAAAAGTTAACAAAGATGATGAATTTCTATTGCTTGGCTTAAATAATTACTATACTGCAGTGCTATGGATAACATCAATGTACTTGCAATTTAAACAAAGAAATTCAGGAAAAATCACTAATAAATAATGTTCCATTCTTTGTGATGATTTGGATTTCAAAAAGAACATTAAGGGTGCTTTTTCTTACCCAACTTTAGAATTGTTGGGGTAATATAGCAAACAATGAATACATATTAAAAGGCATCACTGTAGTAACACTACAAAAATAAATCACAACATTCATAAAATAGATTTGTAGATTGAGTACAGCATTGTGCTGCAAGCATAGACATTTTTGCCATGCATGTGCTGAGTTAATAATTAAGGAATTTAAGGAGCAGATCAGGGAGCTCTTTAACCTTGTGAGTACTGTATGTGCCCTGTGTTTCTCTTCCGTTGAGATTCATCTGGAGGATTTTGCCTGCACATATATAAATTTAGTGTATCCCAAGTACTCAGAAGGTTAATAGCCAAATCATGCACATTAATAAAACGTGCGACTCAATGAACTACAGCGAAGATCCAGTTGACCAAACTCCCACTGTCAAGGCTGCAGATTGGAAAACATTGAAGGTCCCTTTGTTTTTGTTTATGCTTTGAAACGTATTAACCATTACTTGGAAAAAAATACACACAGAAATAACCTTTCCATTCTACTGTGTGAATACAGCAAACTTGGGTAAGGTATTTTGGATATTTTTGTTGTCCAGGTACCAATTGTCACAATAGTATTGTACAAGACAAAGAAAATGCATTTCTTATTTCAATGTGCTTTTGTAACTATTTGTACTTTTAGAAACTTTTAGTGAGGTAAATAGGTTTCCACTAAAACAAACAGTTACCTTTCCCAAAGATATAATCTAAACAACAGGAATATAAATGTCCAGATAACCCTGATTTAGTTAAAGATTAATGTGTAGAATCCCTTCTTGTACTAACACTGATTGAATGAAATGCTGGGGAATGAGGTGGGCCAAGTACCAGATCTCTATAGGGAACAATTGGATAATTGAGATCTACTTTAATAATATAAAAATTATGTTAATAATGAACAGCAAGAATCAATCTGAAGTAGAACTTCTAAATTAGAGAAGGGATTAATTTCAATGGAATGATGCTTGTAAATAGAACCAAAGACAGGCAGGAGAAACTGAAATAGAACAACGGGTGATCTTTTTTATTGAAGAGATGATTCAGGTACAAGCTAGGTAAATTGCAAAAAGAGAGAAAGCTGGGAGAACCAAAGCCAGAGTTCTTGAATGATGAGATTATGATGAAACAACAAAAGAGGGTGTATAGCGCAGTCACAAACAAATACCAGGCCAAATACAATGGCTGCAATTCTCCCATTCCACTGCACTAAAACATTGGTGCAGTTGGCCAGAAGATTCTTGTGTTAGAGGGTTCATGGGATTCATGCAAGCCTTTGTGCCCCATTTGTCTCTCAGTGCTACATTTCCGGTGGTGTCTGCTCCATGCCGGAAATCGGCGGGGAGACACAAAGACAATTTACATGGTCATTTTAATATAATTTAAATATAATTTACAGGTCCAGGACTGAAAGCTTTGGATCTGCTAGCATCTCCCACCCCGCCAGAGTATTTCATTCCAGCAGAATTGCAGTAGCTCCCCACTTTGGGGGGGGGGAACAATTCAGGCCCACCCAAAGGTTCAGATAGTGGGGGTTGCTCCCTGGGGATTGCCTCTATGGCACTGCAGCCTGTGCCCCTAACACTGCCCAAGGGATAATGTGCCAATGCCCAGAGGGAACCTCGTCCCATCCAAATTTTAAAAAAACTCCCCCCATGGAACAACTTGCCTCCAAAAGGAACATCACTCTGTAGAACATCTGCCCCTCATGAAGCCTCCCCCCCCCATGGAACAACTTGTCCCACAGGACTGCTCCCCTCCATGGAAACCCCTGGAGGGGGGAATAGAGGGTGTGGGGGGACAAACAGATGGGAAAGCCCCACTAGCATAAATCACACTTAAGGACTTCCATGAGATTTCTTACTCTTGCTGCCGATCCTAACCCTGAAAACAGGAATAGAAAATCCTCCCCGTTGGATGTTGGGGCACAGAATAAATTGTCAATGATTCCATACTTGGAGATATGGGGGCAAATGGTGAGCACAACATCAATCAACTGCAACAAGTCAAAGATAGTTTTGTAAAATGGACAAGTGCAGATGGATTTTAATAGTGAAGTGCAAGATGATCCTTTTTGGAATAACAGAGAGGCAATATAAACTTAATGGCACAGTATAACAAGTTGCTGAGACAGAGGGACGTGGGGTTCACGCGCATCAATCATTGAAGGTGGCTTGACATATTGGAGAGTAATTAGCCAAGCATACAGGAACTAGGATTTTATTAATAAAGATATTATAGAAAGAAAGGGAAGATATTCTGAACCTTTATAAAAATATAAGTAGAGTACTTTATATAGTTTGGTCACCCTACTTTCAAAAGGATGTGACAGTTCTGGAATGGTGCAGAAGAGGTGTGGGTGAAACAGTAACTCAGTGGTTAGCACTGCTGCCTCATTCTTGACCTCAAGTCACTGTCTGTGTGGAGTTTGCACATTCTCCCAGTGTCTGTGTGGATTTCCTCCGGGGACTCCGGTTTCCTCCCACAGTCCAAAAATGTGTGGTTTAGGTTGATTAACCATTCTAAAAAATTGATCCTAGTGTCAAGAGATTAACAGGGTAAATAATGTGGGATGATGGGAATAGGGCCTGGGTGAAATTGTGGTGGGTGCAGACTCAATGGGCTGAATGGTCTCTTGCTGTACTGTAGGGATTCTATGAAGAGATTTACTTAAGTAGTTCCAGGTATAAGTGATTTTAGCCACAAGGTTAGGTTAGAGAAGCCAGGGTTGGTCCCCTTAATGCAAAAAATGTTTGAAAGGAAATTTAACAGTGTATGATTATGACAGGTTTAATTAAGGTGGACAAAGAAAAGTTGTTCTCAATAGCTAAAGATACAAGGATTATAGGAATACAGATTTATGATTTTGGGCAAAAGATACAGGCAGATGTGAGGAAGAAGGTTTTCAGTGCAATGAAAAGTAATGGCCACCTCACTGCCAATAAAGATCTTGGCAATGGAGCTGATCAATGAGTTCAAAAAGAAGTCAAGTGTTTGAGGGAAGTTAACCTGAAAGGCCATGGTGATAGAGTGAGGGAATGGAAATGACTTCATGACTAGTTTTTTGGAAATGCAAAGTCCCAGACTGCAAAGTGCATCAACATAAACTGAAGAAAGAATAGTACGTTACTGATCCAAACTTTTTGCATAGGGCTTCCATGGTCAATTTAAGCACACTGCAAAATGCTTCAAAAGGTCCCTTTTCTGGTGATTAGTATATGATCAATTTGAAACAAAAGATGCACTAGTCAACAAGGGTTCAAATGGGCGATCATCATAAAATTCATAAATCCATAGTCCAAATCAGATCTTAACTAATTATTTTGAGTAAAATGATGTTTATTCAATTTGCACACTCACTTTCCTATTAGACTTTTTAAGTGTTATTTCAAAAGGCTTGAAAGTTATTTAAGTTTAAATTTATTTATTAGTGTCACAAAAGACTCACATTAACATAGCAATGAAGTGACAGTGAAAATTCCCAAAATGTTTTTCCATACACAAATGATAGATTGATAAGGTGCACATACTTAGATTAATTCTAGATTAAAACTGAAAATATCTGGAATACTGTATGGAGTTCTAGGTAGCTGCAATTCAGGAAGGACACACTGTTCTTGGAGGTGATAAAATCTAGATTCATGAAAATGATAAAAATACTAGGAGTGTTTAATTATAATTTGAGATCAAGTGCACAGTCAGGGCTTGTATTCCTTTGAGTATGGAGGATCAATGGGTATTCTAATTGAGGTGTTTAACATAATTAAACTACTTGATACATTAAACAGGGAGAAACAATTTCCTCTAGTGGTAGAATCCAGAACAAAGTTAGAGTCAGGTCATTCAGCTGTGATTTTTCACACAGAGTTAGCAGGAAATTGGGGACATTCCCTCCTAAATGCTGCTGAGGATAGGTTAAAAAAAAAGTCTAGATTTTTGCCATAGCGGAGAACCTCTCTGATTTGGTGAAAATGGTGGGTGACCCCGGAAATTCTATGTCCTGCTGCTGAACCTGGCACTTGCTATTTTTCCAGGGGCCTGACTGATGTTGGGCCAGGGTTCACTCACTTGTGCTTTATGGAGGCAGCTGGTGATTTAATGACTTATTGTCTCCACTGAAATAGGATTTTGGTGGCCAGGAGTGTGAAACCAAGAGTGTCCACATTAAACCAGGTAAAAGCTGGTCTGAAGATGGTTTGGATAATCAGAGCACCTCTTTGGAGAGCGAAGACACCCTTTGGATATAGTCCTGAAACATAAACTGTGAAAACTAAAAATGATTATGCATTAAAAATACATAAAATCTTTGGAACTGAGTTGAAGTGCTCAAAGAGGTGTCAGAATGTTAAAGAACTCTCAATGGATATTATGTACATTGGCAAGCAGGGGATAAGGGCAAAGAGTGGTGGATGGGGGCATGGATTGGTATGAGCTGGTATTGGTATTATCATAAGGGCTATGAGGGGGCAAGGGAATGTGTTGGGCATGAGGGGCTATAAGAGTGGGTGAAGGGGCATGATTTGACACTTGGTGCATAGAGGGTCATGAGAGACCTAAGTCGAGGAGCATGGGTTAGCATAGGAAGCATGAAGAACCATGGGGGTTGGGTGTGGGGCATGAGAGGGTTCAGGAGAGTGTATGGGAGCATTGATATCCATTACTTTTAACAAGCACATGGTTTCAGTACTGTAATCTCTGAATTTTACAGGTAAGTGCCAAACAAAAGATATACCATGTAAGCTCAGACTGATGAGATAGAAGTTTATCCATTAATAGTAAGAGTCAATTGCAAAATCAACCTGAGCATTGTCCCACAGCATGAAACTGTTTTTTTTTAATTTGATACAAGTAACTGACTACCATAATTCTTTGGGGTGAATTTCTAACCGCCACACTCTCTATAGGTCATTGGAGAGCTAGGGTAGATGCTGTCCTTAAGCCTAATAAACAAAATGCTTGCCAGCAACAATCCAAGACGAGACTGAATACTTCAGAAGACTTCGGTGCAAAACATTTATTTTAAAGGAAATTATGGGGACAATTCTAGACCAGCGAAGCACACTGGGAGACATAATGGAGGCTATGCAGCGGGCTTCCAACTGGGCTCCATGGTCTCCACGGTCTCCACTCATCTCCCGCCGTCAGATCTCCAGCGTTGTCAGCTCCGCACCAGAAATTGATGTGAAGTTGATTAAAATCTTTAAATTGTGATTTAAATATCATTAGCAGGGCTAAGACTGAGGTCTCTGGGTCTGCTAACTTTTCCCCACCCTGCCATATATGTTTCACTGCAGTGAGGTTTACAACAAATTTCCAATGATGGAAGTCTTGGAGGTTGGAAGGAAGGAGGTTGCTCCTGGGCATTGCCAACTTGGCAGTATCAGCCTGATCCCAGGCCTGCCCAAGGTCAAAGTGGCCACCAGGCAGTGATAAAGGGGAGGATTATTGAGGGGCCCCGCTGCCACTCTGCAGTTGGGAATGGTAACAGAGGAAGGTAGGGGCTGCCATCAGGATGGGGAGGACAGTGGAAACTGGCTTGCAGAGGGGGCAGTTGATCAGGGAGATCAGGGCTGCCAGCGGGGACAAGAGGAAGGAGATCAAGGCAGACCGGGGAGGTGGATAGGTTGGGACTGTCTTGAACACATCCACAAGGCCAACAATCAGGTAGTGGGGAGGGTCGCACTGTGATTGGAGGAAGGGCAGGGTGTTGCTATGCTGGCCAGTGATGGAGCTGGTCAGTAACTAGGAGGTGGACAGTGCAGGCAATTGTGCATGCGCCCACCTCCATTTTGACAGATCAGTACATATGCAACGGCTCATTCAGCACTATGCTGCCGGCCTCTCTAATGGGAATAGGCTTTTCATCGTGATTAACGGTAAGGCACTTTGTGGTATACAGCGTGTGGGAGGTTCATTTTGAAAATCTCGCTCAAAAAACCAGCAGGATTTACTCTAGCTTTTCCCTGAACTCAGCACTTAGAATTTTTTTGGGAGATCTCAGCCTATAAGTCTTTGGCTTTATTAAGGCAGCATGATTTTCTTGCTGGTGCCCTGGGTCGGAATCTGCTACAGCTATGTAGGTATGTACTGAATGCCTTGTGTTCTAAAAAAAAGAATCTTGATCCTTTTATGCAGATGAATGACAATCCAATTGTGGTGCAGGAAATCTAGAAATTCAGCCATCTGAATAAGAATGAACAAGTATAACTGCACATTTGCTTTCAAATTACCTTGTTGATGGATTGATACTTTGTTCCTCACTGACTCTTTTCTCTGCGGTACTTGGAACAAAAATATCAATTTAAGTTCACTCTAAATAAGTTGGTATTCCAAAGTGAATATCATTCAGTTTTAAAATCAATAGCTTTAGTGTTTGGGGAAAAGAAAATAAATAAGAAAGATTTTAAAACAGACCTACAGCTTAACAAAATCTCAAAAGGCATTTTAAGCTTTTTATTGCAGTGAAAGTGACAAAAACATGAAAAAATACCACAACACTCATTCTTCTCCTAATCAAAAAAAATGTGGTTTGAAGCCCATTTGAATCCTTGTAAGAAAACTCTTATGTGAACAGGTCAAGATATAATTCAGTTAGATTTTATGCATTTTACACAACAATACATAAATTGACCAAGCAAAGTGGTTATTAATACATTCACTTAAAGCTGCAAATGTAACAAAAGCCTTTTCATGGAGAAATCATTTCTAAATAGAAGACTGGTAATATATAAGTCTTCAATATTTGACTTCAGACTATTTTATGATTTGGACTTTGGAACAGGCACAATAAAATTATGAATCATCAATGAGGTTTCTCTGTATGTTATTTGATCCTGAATTGAATGCAGATAAAATTACCCCCAACTGAGAACTTTTAACATTCTGCAGCTTTAATTATTGGAGCAGAGGGTCTGGTCCAAAACAGTCATGTCACGTGCAGAACAAGAGATCTATCACAAAAGTCAATAAAACTTGCAGGCACACATGAGCAGACTAAAGGAAATAAACCAGGCAGATGTTTTATTTGTATATCACTTACAAGGGAATCAAACCAGTGGACCAGCATCGTGGACTTTCGGTTGGAGGGTGCTGGGGCCCCCTGACGCATTACAATATTTCATACAAGTAAATAGAAAAGAGTTACATTTGCTTGGATATTATAGCACTGCTACAAGATGAACATTTGACATTCTCCACCATTAAACTCTATTTTTGCTTGATATTAAGAAATCCTTTTTCACTCATTTCTGTTTTACTTCAACAGAAAAGTTAAAACATACATATAAATAGATGTTGATCTAAATATGTTATATATGGGATTTTATGGCCTCCCTCAGCCGGAAACCGTGAAATCCCCGTCTGCGGTCAACAGACCTTCCCATGCTCTGCCCCTTGCCTGCTCTGATTTCTGAGGCAGGTGGGGTGATAAAATTCTGGCCTATATATCAAAGGATTATTGAGAAAAATTATTTGTTGCAAATTGTTGATCTAGCCATCTACAAAACAGCCATAAACAAATAACATTAATTGATATTTTGGAGGTAAATATTAAGGTGACTGAGAAACTTAGCCTGAAGATTCCGATGAACACTTGAACTCTTCCACTTTTAATAAAATAAATAAGAGGAAGGGAATAGCTAAAGTAAATGCTGGCTCTTCAGAGGATAATACTGATAAGTTATTAATAGGAAACACAGAGATAGTGGAGGCAGTAAACCAATATTTTGTCTCTGTTTTCATGGTAGAGAACAATGAAGATTTTCCAAAAACTGTCATTAATATAGAAACCATAGTAGGCAGAAAATCTTGAATAAACTAATGGGATTGAAGGCAAATAAGTCTCTAGGACCTAATGGCCTGCACCCTAAGCTATTAAAGGAGGTGGCAGCAGAAATATTGGATACATTGGTTGTGATGAGTAGGATTTTCTGGTCACGCTCACCCCAAAATCAGAAAATCCCACCCAAGGTCAATGGATCTTTCCATGGTCTGCCCACTCGCCTGCTACGATTCTCCGGTATTTCAAAATTCCTTGGATTCTGGTAAGTTCTCAGTGGATTGGAAACATATTAATGTGACACCACATTCAAAAAGGGAGAGACACAAAAAGTAGGAAATTATAGGCCGGTTAGCTTGACCTCTGTAATCGGGAAGTCGCTGGAATCAATCATTAAGGAGGAGATGAATGAGCATTTGGAAAGTCAAAGCTGAACTTACCATTGTCATCATGGCGTTATGAAGGCTAAGTCATGCTTGATAAATTCATTTGAGTTCTTTAAGGACATAACCAACAAGGTGGATACTGGGGAGGCTGTGGATATGGCATATCTAAACTTTTAGGAAGTATTCAACAAGATGCCACATAAAAGATTGACCCAGAAGGTGAGATTTCAGGGGATTAAGGGTAGAGTACTAGATTGGATTAAAGATTGGCTGACTGACAGAAAGCAGAGGGTCGGGATAAATGGTCATTCTCTGGCTGGCGAAATGTAACTAGCAAGGTGCTATGGGGGTCAGTCATCAAACCTCAATTGATTACAATCTATATAAATGACTTGCAAGCAGGGACAGAGTGTAACATAGCAAAATTTGTGAATGATATTAAAATAGGTGGGAAAGCAGGCAAATTTTTACAGACAAATAGTGATAAGCTAGGAGAATAGGTCAAAATTTGATAGATGGAGTTTAATGTGAATAAGTGTGAAGATATCAATTTTGGCAGAAAATACAGAAAGGCAAATTATTACTTAAAAAGAAAGCAGATTCAAAATGCATCCAGGCAGAGGGATGTGGGTGTTTATGATTGGAAATTGCAGTAAGTTAGTATGGAGGTGCAGCATATTATAATAAAAGCAAATGGGATATTGGCATTTATTACAAAAGGACTGGAGCATACAGGTAGAGAAGTGTGTTGCAATTGTTTAGGGTGTTGATGACACCACACCTGGAGTACTGTGTCCAGTTTTGATCTCCTTATTTGAGGAAGAACGTGATAGCATTGCAGGCAGTCCAGAGAAGGTTCACCAGATTGATTCCAGGGATCAAGAGATTATGTATGAGGAGTGATTAAAAGTTTGGGCTTATACTCTCTGGAGTTTAGAAGAATGAGAGGGGATCTGATGAAGGTATATAAAATTTTAAAAGAGATTGATCAAGTAAATGTAGACCAAATGTTTCCTCTTATGGGTCAATCTCGAACAAGAAGTCACAGTTATACATTGAGAGGTGGTAAATTTAAAACTGAGATGAGGAGGAACTACTTCTCACAGAGGATGGTGAATTTGTGGAACTTGGTGCTCCATAGTGTGATGGAGTTTGAATCATTAAATTGTTTCAAGAAGGAGATAGATATATTTCTAATTTTAAAAGGGGATAAGGGGATATGTGCAACAGGTGGGGAAGTAGATTTGAGACCAGGTAGAAAACTACCCTAAGAGCCAAAGTCCTATATGTAAATTCATTAATTGCTAATTAAATTTACTGTACATTGGCTGTACGCTGGCATCAATTGTTGATGGTTAAGTATATTTCTTTTACAGAAGAGCCAGTAAAGACTAGTGTTGAATTTGAACCCAATAGATAAGCAGGTGTGTCAATAAATAAGATACATGACACTGGAAATAGAAAAATAGAATGTGACTAATTTAGTATGTCATTATGGTTTATGACACCTTTATTAGCTTTATGGAAGCAACAAGATAAACATGACATTAAAAAAAACCACAAACAAAATGCAAAGCGATCAAATCTAACTGACGTAGATCCTGTGTTAAAGTCTAGCAGGAGTACAAGCACACTCCAGGGTAGCCGACCCTCATTTTCACTGTTCCTTTGGGAAAATGCTAAATCTGTATTCATAATCATCACATACTGATAGCATCACTTTGATTAAAAACTGTGTGAACCATACTCTGCCCCTCTATGGCACAGCATTGCAATGTTTCAATTGATTGCCCAATGCATTAATTTTAAAGTTGGTCGGCTTGCGCTGACCTTTGTCAACTGGTCACATGGTCAGTAACGAATAAGAGAGATATAACTTTTGATTTAAAAGAAAGGCAACAGTATATCCTGTTTTGAAGAGATTATATAGGCTGAAAATTTACTTCCAACTGCATCTTCAATAAATGCTCAAATAGGGTATGGGCAGAATTTTCCAAAACATGGTAGACTATTGTTTCCTGTGGAATATTGATAATTCCAGTCTTAGAGATTTTGCAAACTCTAGCAAAATAATTCAAAGGGATGTGTTGCATGCCTTCATACTGTGGGGAAAGGACAGGTGCATGCTGGAGCCAGGCCTTCAACATGCCAGCAAAATCTGGCTGTTCAGAGATTGGGGTGCCATCTTTAAAGGGCACGCTAATTAGAACCTGAGTAAATCTACCCCCTCACCTCACCACACTGATCTCAGGACCCCCTTACCAACCCCGATCAGAATCACACTTCTCCCCCCACCTCTGATTAGAATCAGCTTCACACAGGCTGAGCTGGCACCGACCTCTACACCACTTCCTCAAACTGCCATCCCCTGCTCTTCCATCTGCTCCCAGCCCCACCACATTGAAATGAATTTCCAACACCGGCCCCCGCCCCTCCCCTAGCCCCCGATAAGGCTCCCACTCGGCATGTCCCTTGGCACATACTGGCACTGCCAGTTTGGCATGGCATTAATCTGGCAGTACCAATCTGTGTCAAGAGGCATTAACAGGCCACTGCTTGGTCATGTCCCTTCCCCCCCGGAGCTACACATAATTTTATTATCTCGGGGAACCCCATGCCAGATTCATGCCCTGTTGAATATCAAATGAACAAGAACAAAGAAAATTACAGCACAGGAACAGGCCCTTCAAGCCTCCAAGTCCGACTGAACTAAAACCCCCTACCTTTCTGGGGACCATATCCCTCTATTCCCATCCTATTCGTGTACTTGTCAGGACACCCTTAAGAGTCACTACTGTATCCATTACCTCCCCCAGCAACAAGTTCCAGGCACCCACTACGCTGTGTAAAAATTCTGCCTCGTACATCTCCTTTAAACCTTGCCCCTTGCACCTTAAACCTGTGCCCCCTAGTGATTGACTCTTCCACCCTGGGAAAAAGCTTATGACTATCCACTCTGTCCATGCCTCTCATAATCTTGTAGACTTCTATAAGATCTCTCCTCAATCTCCGTCATTCCAATGTGAACAAACCAAGTTTTTTCAACCTCTCCTCATAGCTAATGCCCTCCATACCAGGCAACATTCTGGTAAATCTTTTCTGTACCCTCTCCAAAGCCGCTACACCCTTTAGGTAGTGTGGCAACCAGATTTAAACATTATATTCCAGGTGCAGCCTAACTAACTCAGGTGTGACTCACCTGACAAAGAGGCAAACCCCAAAAGCTTGTAGGTTTACTATCAAATAAAGCTGTTGGATGTTAACCTGACGTTCTTTGACCAAGCCAGTTTTGTATCTATCTTGCCAGTTCACTTCTGATTCCATGCAACTTTAACTTTTGCACCAGTCTGCCATAAGGGATCTTGTCAAAGGCCTTACTGAAGTCCATGTAGACAACATCCACTGCCCTACCCTCATCAATCTTGCGGGGGGGAAATGTTTTATTTTATTCATTTGTGTGACATTGATGTTGCTGGCTGGCCAGCATTTATTGTTTATCTCTGGTTGCCAGACAGAGTGTTCGCTGATGATATGCCAACATATTAAAAAAAACTTTTTACAGATGTGCAGCATGTTTCTGGTAAGATTAGAATTCTCACTTGTGCGAATCGTGCTCTCCAGATTTTGAACAGCATGCTGCAGACAGAGTGTGGACTCAAAATCATTCTCATCGTGTTTTATAGGATAAAGGTTGCAGTCTGAATATCTGTCAGTTTTATCATCATAATTGAGGCAGTACATAATTTGCAGCTGATCTAAAAATCTGAGTATGTAGGGATCGAAATGAAAGAGGGTTATTATTGATGTCACTTATTGATGACAGATTCGGTAAATCCAATAACTTAAGAAATAATATAAATAGGCTAGGGGTGAGACTTTCCTGGAAGTCGGCAAAGACCAATAGGAGGCAGGAAAAGTGTTATTAAACCTGTTGATGGCAGTGGCAGCTTTTCCCATAGCTTAATAGGGTACTTAGTGCCAAAGCTTTTCAGCCAGAGGTTCCTCTGATTGGTCACCCTGCCAGGGATATGCACCCCAGCCACAACTGAACATTAGGAGCACTCTCCTTGGGCAGGGTGCCATTGCCAACTATCCAAAGGAATATAATTGCTTTCACATTGGCCAATAGTACAGGCACACTATGGCCATCAGTGATTTTGGAAATCCCACTGATAGCACCCCATGCCACTGGGGGCCTGTGGCAGGGGATGCACCTTCACGGTTGGTCCCATAATGAACAATGAAGAAGGTTATCTAGGATTGCAATGGAATCTTGATCAAATGGGCCAGTGGGCCAACAAGTGGCAGATAGAGTTTAATTTAGATAAACATGAGGTGATAGTCAATCGAACGAGGACAGAACTTACTCAGTAGGGTGTTGGGGAGAGTTACAAAACAAAGAAATCTAGGGGTACAGATCCATAGCTCCTTTAAAGTAGAGGCACAGGCGGACAGAATGGTGAAGACGTTCAGCTTGCTCAATTTCATTGTCAGAACATTGAATACAGGAGTTGAGACGTCTCGTTGAAGTCATACAAGACATTGATAAGGCCATACTTGGAGTACTGTGTGCAATTCTGCTCAGCCTAGAAAGAGTGCAGAAAAGATTTACTAGGACGCTACCAGGACATGATGGATTGGTTTGTAAGGAGAGGCTGGATAGACTGGGACTTTTTTCTCTGGAGCGTAGGAAGCTTAGAACATAGAACATAGAACATAGAACATAGAACAATACAGCACAGAACAGGCCCTTCGGCCTTCGATGTTGTGCCGACCAAAATAAAAAGCAATGCCCCTCCTAACTAAACCATTCCCTTCTCATCCATATACTTATCAACTAACCTCTTAAACGCCACCAAACTTGGCGCATCTACAACAGCTGCAGGCAGGGCATTCCACTCCCTAATCCCTCTTTGAGTAAAGAACCTACCTCTGATATCCGTCCTATAACTCATACCCCTTAATTTAAAGCTGTGTCCCCTCGTGCTAGCTTTCTCCATCCTAGGAAAAAGGCTATCACTGTCCACCCTATCTAAACCTCTAATCATCTTATATGCCTCAATAAGATCCCCTCTTAGCCGCCTCCTTTCTAACGAAAACAACCTCAAATCCTTCAACCTCTCTTCATAGGACCTGCCCTCCATACCAGGCAACATCCTGGTAAACCTCCTCTGTACCCTCTCCAATGCCTCCACATCTTTCTTATAATGTGGCGACCAGAACTGCACACAATACTCCAAGTGCGGCCGCACTAGAGTTTTGTACAGCTGCAACATGATGCTGCGGCTCCTAAATTCAATCCCCCTACCAATAAAAGCTAAGACTCCATAAGCCTTCTTAACAACTTTATCCACTTGACTGCCTACTTTCAGGGATCTATTGACACATACACCAAGATCCTTCTGTTCCTCAACACTATTAAGAGCCCTACCATTAGCCCTATACTCTACACATTTATTGTTCCTGCCAAAGTGCATTACCTCACACTTTTCCACATTAAACTCCATTTGCCACCTCTCGGCCCAGCTCTGCAACTTGTCCAAGTCACTCTGTAAACTAAAACACCCCTCTTCACTATCTACCACACCACCGACTTTAGTATCATCTGCAAATTTACTGATCCATCCCTCAATACCCTCATCCAGATCATTTATAAAAATTACAAACAGCAGGGGCCCCAAAACAGACCCCTGAGGCACACCACTCGTCACCGAACTCCACGATGAATATCTCCCATCAACCACCACCCTCTGTCTTCTATCTGCCAGCCAATTCCTAATCCAATTAGCTAAATCACCCTCTATTCCACACATCTGCATTTTCTGTAGAAGTCTTCCATGGGCCACCTTATCAAACGCCTTACTAAAGTCCATATATACTACATCAACCGCCTAACCCCCATCCACCTCTCTGGTCACTTTCTCAAAAAACTCAATGAGGTTAGTAAGGCATGACCTACCCTTCACGAAACCATGCTGACTATCCCCAATCAATTCATTTCTCTCTAAATAACTATAAATCCTATCCCTAATAATTCTCTCCAATACCTTGCCCACAACAGAAGTAAGACTCACTGGCCTATAATTCCCTGGAAGGTCTCTCTTCCCCTTCTTAAACAATGGGACCACATTCGCTATCCTCCAGTCCTCCGGAACCACACCCGTAACCAACGACGACCTGAAGATCAGAGCCAGAGGCTCTGCAATCTCCTCTTTGCCTCCCAGAGAATCCTAGGGTAAATCCCGTCCGGCCCAGGGGACTTATCCAACTTCAAACCCTCGAGAATTTCTAACACAGGAGTGATCTTAGAACATAGAACATAGAACATAGAACATTACAGCACAGAACAGGCCCTTCGGCCTTCGATGTTGTGCCGACCAAAATAAAAAGCAATGCCCCTCCCAACTAAACCATTCCCTTCTCTTCCATACACTTATCAATTAACCTCTTAAACGCCACCAAACTTGGCGCATCTACAACAGCTGCAGGCAGGGCATTCCACTCCCTAATCACTCTTTGAGTAAAGACCAAAACACATACTTAACATCATCCGTCCTAGAACTTCATACCCTTAATTAAAGCTGTGTCCCCCCCACCCCACCAAAAACACCCCACCAACCACAACCCACCACAACCAAAAACCCCCCACCCCCCCAACAAACAACCTCAAACCTTCAACCTCTCTAATAGGACCCTGCCCTCCATACCCAAGCAAAATCCTGCTAACCCTCCTCTGTACCCTCTCCAATGCCTCCACCTTTCTATAATGTGGGGACCAGAACTGCAAACAATACTCCAAGTGCGGCCGCACTAGAGTTTTGTACAGCTGCAACATGATGCTGCGGCTCCTAAATTCAATCCCCCTACCAATAAAAGCTAAGACTCCATATGCCTTCTTAACAACTTTATCCACTTGACTGCCTACTTTCAGGGATCTATTGACACATACACCAAGATCCTTCTGTTCCTCAACACTATTAAGAGCCCTACCCATTAGCCCTATACTCTACACATTTATTGTTCCTGCCAAAGTGCATTACCTCACACTTTTCCACATTAAACTCCATTTGCCACCTCTCGGCCCAGCTCTGCAACTTGTCCAAGTCACTCTGTAAACTATACAACCCCTCTTCACTATCTACCACTCACCGACTTTAGTGTCATCTGCAAATTACTGATCCCTCCCTCAATACCCTCATCCAGATCATTTATAAAAATTACAAACAGCAGGGGCCACAAAACAGACCCCTGAGCACACCACTTGTCACCGAACTCCACGATGAAATACTCCCATCAACCACCACCCTCTGTCTTCTATCTGCCACCAATTCCTAATCCAATTATCTTAAATCACCCTCTATCCCCACATCTGCATTTTCTGTAGAAGTCTTCCACGGACACCTTATCAAACGCCTTACTAAAGTCCATATATACACATCACCGCCTTACCCCCCATCCCACCTCTCTGGTCATATTTCCAAAAAACTCAATGAGGTTAGTAAGGCATGACCACTAACCTTCACAAAACCATGCTGCTATCCCATCAATTCATTTCTCTCTAAACTATAAATCCTATCCCTAATAATTCTCTCCAATACTTTGCCCACAACAGAAGTAGACTCACTGGCCTATAATTCCCTGGAAGGTCTCTCTTCCCCTTCTTGAACAACGGGACCACATTCGCTATCCTCCAGTCCTCCGGAACCACACCCGTGACCAACGACGACCTGAAGATCAGAGCCAGAGGCTCTGCAATCTCCTCTCTTGCCTCCCAGAGAATCCTAGGGTAAATCCCGTCCGCCCAGGGGACTTATCCAACTTCAAACCCTCGAGAATTTCTAACACATCCTCCCTATCTACTACAATACTCCCCAATTTGCAACCCTGTACCTCAGTGCTCTCCACAGCTACATTTCCAACACTCTGCGTGAATACCGAATATAAATATTTTCATGCCTCACCAACCTCTTCAGCCCACGCACAACTACCCACTGCTGTCTATTACTAGTCCCAATCTTCCCTACCAATCTTCTATTCTTACATATCAAAGAAAGCTTTAGGATTCTCACTTAATCTATCAGCACATCTCCTCGGTCCCCTCTTAGCTCCCTCACATTCACTTTTTAGCTCCTTCCTGGATAATCTATAGCTATCCATTGCACTAACCGAGCCTTCAAGCCTCATCCTGACATAAGCCCCCTTTTTCCTTTTAACCAGCAAATCAACTTTTTTTGTACACCAAGGTTCTCTTACTCGACCATTTCCTCCTTGCCTGACAGGGACATACTTATCAAGGACTCGCAGCAGCTGCTCCTTGAATAAGCTCCACATTCCAGATGTTCCCAGTCCCTGTAGTTTCCTAGTCCAATCTATGCACCCTAATTCTCTCCTGATGGCCTCATAATTACCCTTCCCCCAGCTATAACTACTGCCCCCAGCTTCATGCCTATCCCTATCCATCACTAAGGTGAACGTAACCGAATTGTGGTCACTATCACCAAAATGTTCACCAACTTCCAAGTCTAACACCTGGTCTGGCTCATTGCCCAGCACCAAATCCAATGTAGCCTCACCTCTAGTTGGCCTATCTACATACTGAGTCAAAAAACCTCCCTGCACACTTTGTACAAAAACTGACCCCTCTAAACGAGCTAGAGCTATAGCTATTCCAATCAATATTAGTAAAGTTAAAGTCCCCCATAACAATTACCCTATTACTTTCACTCCTGTCCAGAATTGACTTTGCAATCCTTTCCTCAACCTCTCTGGAACTTTTAGGAGGTCTATAAAAGAATCCCAACAGGGTGACCTCTCCTCTCCTGTTTCTAATCTCAGCCCATACTACCTCAACAGACAAGTCCTCATCAAACTTCCTTTCTGTCACTGTGATACAGTCTTTGACTAATAATGCCACTCCTCCCCCCTCTTCTACCTCCTTCTCTACTCCGACTGAAGCATTTGAACCCCGGAACCTGCAACAACCATTCCTGTCCCTGCTCTATCCATGCCTCTGAAATGGCCACAACATCGAAGTTCC